>VWPU01004429.1:0-31400 GCA_013398955.1 Callaeas wilsoni
TGCTGCTGCTGCTGCCGGTGCTGAGCCGCGGAGCCGCACAGGAGCTGAGCCCCCGCGGCAGGAACGTCTGCAGGGCCGGCGGGTAGGAGCGGGGGCGGGCAGGTGTGCGGGGCGGGACGGGACCCCCAGCGCCGTGCCGGGGCCGGGGTCGAGGCCACGGCACGGCACAGCACAGGATGGCACGGCACGGGCTCGCCAGTCCATCCCCCATCCTGGGCAGCCGCGGCGCTGGGCGCCTTCCAAGACAAAGTCCGTCCTGTGCGCCGCTGAGGCGGGGGGAGCCGGTGGCGGGGAGAGCGTGAGGAGCTGAGCCCGAGCGGGGCCAGGGACGTGGGGGCTGGTCCTGATCCCCGCGGGGCTGCGGGGAACCGGTCCTGGATGCCTGGGGCCGGTTCTGCGGTAGGGAGCTGGTTTTTGGTGTCTCTGGGGATGGAGTCGTGAGAGGGACGTAGGGCAATCCTGCATCCCTGGAGAAGGATCTGCGCTGGGGAGCCGGTCCTGGGTGTCTCCGGGCATCGAGTTGCACTGTGGGGGCCGGTCCTGCATCCCCCCGGGGGCCGGTCGCACTGCTGACCCTGGGCTGGTGGGATACAGGATGCTCTGGGTATCATGGTGGAGCTGCCCCAGGCTGCTCGGGATTGTGAAGCTGGCAGTGCCAGGACTGTCGTGTTTGGCTTTAGAAAGTGGGTGCTGGCACTGTCTAGCTGTCCCGGGGGTCATATCCTGTGTGCCTGGCTGGGGGCAGGGTCTCAGGAGATGGCAATGAGTTGTCCTTGCTCCCAGTGCTCTCCGTGTTCCACAGGTCCCTTTGCAGAGCATTACCTCAGCCGAGCTTCTCTGCAGCGCTCAGGCTCGGTACTGCCCAGGCTTCTGGGCAAGGCTGGCCCCAGCAAAAGGGGAGAGAGGCCACAGCCGCTGCCTCTCGCCTGGGAGAGCTGGATCCCCTGCACTTGATGGGGGGCCCAGGCCATAAATGCACCTTTACATCTGGCCTGTGAGGTCAGACGAGTCCACAAGGAAAACATGTGCTTCAAGCGAGAGGGGCCGCATAATGACTCCATTCAGCAGGCCACAGGGCTCTGGTGCCCCCTCCTCAAATTACAGCCAGAGTTTCCTAAGGAGGTATTTCACGAGCCAGAGCGGCTGCAGCTCCCACCCGGTGCTGTTCCTCGACAGGGAGCCGCCCTCCTCGGCTGTTCATGACCTGCACAGCAAAGCTGCCGCTACATCTTGGGGTGGCAGAGGGAACTTGAGTAGTGTCCCCACCCTGTTCCTGGTATCCTGCCCCATATGCTAGGGAGGAGGTGCCTGGGTGGTCCCCCATGCAGAAGGACCCCCTCATCCCCACTGGATGAAGGCGGGGGAAATGCTGCACCAGCGCCACAGGGCTTGGACTTGCTCACTGTGCCATCCGTGGATGCCATGGGGTATGCAAGAGGCACCGGCTGTTGAGTGCGACGGTTTGGTTGTGCCCATCCTCTGGCAGGAATGGGGCCTCAAGGCAGCCTGGTAGCTGGGGATGGTGGGCAGGGACAGTCCCTAGGAAGCTCACATGATGTTTGCATCATTTTCCATCCCTCACGCTTCTGCAAACCCTTCTTCCCTCTCCACCCACTCACTTGGCACCCACCCCCATCATTACTGTGTACAAATGGACATGGAGGACCCCGCATACGTCACCATCCAAGCCCATCACAGTGGCCCCAAGGCACTGGTGCTACAGGTCCTGCCCTGTGCCAGGGGCCAGGGGCAATGGGGCTGGAGGTGACTTTGGGAGAAGGTCCCAATGTCCCCCACCCAAGACTGTTGGAGCTGTTGGACCCTTGGCTCTGCAAAGCCCATCCAGACGTCCTGTGGAGATGCCACCACAGGTTTCAGAGGGCTCAGGATTGTGTGACTTCTTGAGAACTGGCTCCCGAGTAGCAGTTCAAGGAATAATTTAGGGCAGAAGAAACGGGCATATTTGGGGCTCTTTGGGGTTTTGTGTTCTAAATTCAACTTGTCCTTAAATTTGAAGCTCTTTTATAACTGGTGGCCCATTGGTATGACCAAAGGTGCCAGTGGTAACAGCCTGGGCACTGCTTTGTCCCTGTCCTGCTCTCTTGCTAACACTGTCTTTTCCAATCTTTGGTCTTTTATTTTCTTTCTCTGCCTGAAGGTTTTCTATTTATGTCCATGATCCTACTCCTGCCTGCCCTGGGTATGTCTGTCTGTCTGTCTTCACCCTGAGGTTGGGGTCAGGGAGCTGCAGCTGGCATCAGTTGGGGAGTGCCAGTGCCTGGGACCCAGTGGTCCCAAAAGTACTGTGTGCCAGCTGGGTGGCACCAAGTGCTGGGTGGTACAGAGAAAGATTAGCACTGGGGTGATGCTTGGAAGGAGCAGCAGGGCAGGGATGGAGAAGCAGTGGGGATTGGGAAGGTGCCGGTGGTTCTCTGAGCACCAGAAGTATGCTGGGTGTCTGCAGGGCTCCTCTGCAGCTCCATCCACTGGGTTGAGCTGGGTGGTCACACATGGGACCACAAGCAGCAGCTCCCAGCTGAGCCCCAGAGTCTTGCTCCTGCTTCCAGGAATGTGATCCTGTTCCTCATTATTCAGGGCAGGCTGTGCTGGTCTGGATGAGGAGCCACCCCTCCTGCCTCAGAGCCCTCTCCATAGCCATTGGTAAAGTGATTTCAGGGAGCTGTGTAAGATACTAATCCACGAGAAAAATATTCTACCTCTGTGAAAAGCCTGGGATCATTGGCTGAGATCCCAGTGATGCTCAGCATGAGCAGGACATGGCCATGGGCCAGGGGCAAGGCTGGCATGGAGGACTCGTCCCTGCAGGTGACAGCTCCAGCTCTGCCCACATCCTACTCCTTTTCCTTCACATCAGCTGAGGTCTCAAGCCCTGACCACAGCTCAGAGGCAGCTTTTCATTCTTTTTTTCACAGCATTTGTAGTGCTTTGAAGGAAAGAAAGTATTTGCATTGTGGATGTCTGCAGTGCCATGTCCGTGTGGGTCGGGAGAGAGCTTTTAAATACATCTCCCAGTTATCCTTTTCCAGTGGTCAGGGGACACATGGAGCAAGCCCTTTGTCAAGGTGCTTAGGCCATGAAACACCTTTTAGTCTCACACCCTGATGAGCACTGGTGACCTGCGGCCAGCACTGACCCTCCTTGGGCTAGCTGTGCTCTGGGACCAGTCCATGTACCCCACTGGGAGTATTGGTTTCCCAGTGCCGCACCCTGGCTACTTCTCCTTGTCAAAGGACCAAGTTTATTTGCTGTCAAAGCCATCAGCAGGCATGGGGAAGGAGAGATTAGCTATCAGGGAACAGAAAAGCCCAAATCCTGTGAGGTGGTGGGCTGGGTCCCAGCTGGGGGTGGTCATGGTGCCGCTCACCTCCTCCAGCTCGTGGCAGAAGTTTTTCCCTCCTGCCACCATATTCCAGTAACTCCCAGCTCCCCACCATCAGCTCGAGGCTTTCATCACAAAGGATACTTTTTGGCACATTCGCCATGATGCCCGTGTTGGTGGCCAGGCTGGACTGTTGGAGGAAGGTTTCCCAGGCGGAAGGGTTTCCTCTTGCAAACCTGTGATAGTTTCATTCTAAAAGCCACCAAACTGAATTTCTAAAGGGTGGAGTGGTGAAAGCAACCCCAGGTGGAACAGTGAAGCTTTGGCCATGCCAAGGAAAGGCAACAGCACCATCGACCCTTGTCCACCTGTGCTTGGATGTCCCAGCACAGCTGGCAAAGCTTTTTGGGGAACACAGCCTGAAGACTCTTGCAGAGAAGGACCTTGGCTCCAGCCCGCCCAGTCTTTGGGGAGATGATTTGGTGATTGACCCCCCTTTGCCATTAACCCCGTGCATCCCCTCTCATACTTGGCAGGACCAGAGCTCCCCATTGAGCCCTGGGGTCCCTGTGGGTGTGTTTGCACCGCCGCCATCGCAGCATCTTGCGGCTGCTTCCACAGGCTGCATAGATGGAGTTATTTTGGGCTCCAGCTGCAAGGCATTTTTTCCAGGCCTTGAATCATTTTTGTGGTTCTTTTCTGCCTCCTTTCCAACTTTTCACTGTCCACTATGAAAACGGGACACGGTGCTCCTGGCTGGGCCATGCAGGTACTGCCCGCCGAGGGGCTGGGGCAGGAACTGCGGCTGTAAGACCCCACTTTGGCCGAGGGGCTGCTGGCAGCTCCCTCCCCAGACCCAGGATGAGACGGTCTGGCAGCCAGACGTGGTCCTGTGACTGCGCGGGTTTCAAGCAAATACTTCCTTGCTGTCTCCTCCTCTTCTGCATTTGTTACATATAAAAAGGAAAAGAGGGGGGGAAAAAAAATGCATTCCAGGCTGCGCCGCCAGACCAGCCCGGGTGAAGTTTTCCTTGAGTGCAGCATCCGCCTGGGCTATTTGGGACCCTCCAGCATTGCTCCCTCGCCTGTGGGACCAGGCAGTGTGGGTCACCTCAAGGATGAGTGGGTGGCTCCAGGGATGAGCAGGGGTCCACAAACAGGGATTTCTGTGGGGTCATGGGAAGTGTACTCCCCACACCCAATTGCAGCGTCATGAGCCCCCAACCATTTGCTTGAGGGGGGGTTCTTTGATTAAGTGTGGGTGAGGTGTCCCCACGTGTCCCTTCCCAGAAGAGAGCTGAGCATCTCCGGCTGAGCCTCTGAGTGGGTCTGAGCCCCCATCCTGGTCAAGCTTGTGCCAAAAACGTCCTGCCTGATGATCCTGTGCCTGGTACTCCCTGGAGGTGGTGCCACTCCAGGACTCTCAAGAGCTCAGTGACACATTCCAGCTGCCTGCAGTTGGCATCTCCCTGCTTGTACCTAGGGACCTTCCCTGGGAGCTGGCTGTGTTCCAGCTATTCCAGCCAGGTGGCTCCAACCTGCCTTTGGGGTGCCATCCCCAGGCCATGAAGCACCAAGCCTGGGATGCACCAAGCCTGGGATTCGAGTCATGTTTTCCCCTGGGACATTCAGAACCTTCCTTTTTTCCCCAGCTTTTGCAGGGAGGGTCTTTGGATTTTTTTATTGTAGAGGTTGCAAACATGACTTTTGCTTTTTCCTCATTCCTTATTAATGGGAAAAATTGGTCCTGTTCTTACTCTTAGCAACACCTTAATGGCTGGTGGGGCATCCATGGGATCCCCCAGTAGATCCATTAACTCATTGTGTGCTGGAGGGGGAGCCAAGAGCTCTCCTTCCCCTTTGGAGGTGTAGAAGCCTCCAGCAGGACCTCTCACCATCATGGCTTCAGTGCTCCTGGTGGGTTTTTGGGAAGGACCAGGACTTTCTGAGGGTTGTAACTATTTGTGATGCTTTTTTTATCCCTGCAGCTCCTCAGTTCTTGTGTGCTGCCTGGGATGGAGGCAACAAGGGAGCGAGTGTTTAATAGGTAAACACCGACATTTTGCTTCATTGGGCTCTGCCCATCCTTCACTGAGCCCTCCCAGCCTCACCACCACTGTCAGGGGCCACCCTGGCATGTTCCGTGGCTGGGGACCTGCAGCCAGAGTCCTGCCTCCCTGCAGTGCTCCAAGCCAGCACTGTGTGGATGGAATGGGTGCTCAGCCCCAGTGTCAGGGGTCACAGAGCTGTGGGGGTTTCTCTCCTTACCAGCCAGCTCTGGGTCTAAGGACTTGGCGATGTTGCTCAGGGTCCCAAGGGACAATGAAGTGTCCCCCAGGGAGAAGATGCAGCTGCAGAGATAGGACTGAGATTCCCCACAGATGCTGCAGCAGCATGGGGAGCTCAGCCAGAGCCACCAGTGAAGCCAAAGCTGCCCAGACCAGGCACGTGGTCTATCATGGCCCCATTGGGGAGAGGCTGCTGCAGCTGCCAAAGACCACTGAGCTTGGACTGGGGCCGTACAAGGTGTCACAGCTCTTTACTGGGGGCCACAGTGAGCCCAGCATGGATGCTCAGCATGAAACCCTGGGAGCATCATTCCCTTCATTGCCACCACAATGAAGACAGCTGCTTTGAGGCTCCCCCACAGTCTTCGCTGGCCACAGGGCTCACCATACCCTGGGAGAGCTGGAGGTGGCACTTTGCTGCTGGGACCAAAGCCCACATAACCAACTAACCCACTGTGCATGAGCCCAGTAACTGCTCACTGCATGCATTGCGAATGGGATGTGGCCTGTTAGGAAGGGAGAAGGACAGGATCTGCCAGGATAGTGGGGGGGAGGATGGTCCCACAGCAAGCTGTCCCCATCTCCTGCCCCCCCCCACCTGCTCTAACCTTTAGACTCACTGCTCCTAACCTGTGTAATCTGTCTATTTTAGGGATTTCTATAATATCCATGACCGTAGGTCTAACAACTCCCAGGTAAGGTGGCTGGGATGGGTGGTTGTGTCTTCCTCTCCCAGTGCCTAAGGAAGCTTGTCCAGGGCAGTGCGGGATCTGCAAGCGCTGCCTGTCCCCGCTGCCTGTCCCCCGTCCTGCGCTTGCCTGGCTCCAGGCATCAGCCTCAGCATGAGGTCTCCTTGGCAGGAGAGGAGCTGGTGGCATTTGGGAGCTGGTGGCCACGTGGGAGAGGCAGTGCTGGGATGGCGGTGCCCACAACCCCTCCACTCCACGTCGCCTTCTCCCCTCTGGCAATGCGGAATTGAGCAAGGGACAACATCACTGGATGCAGCCTCTGGCAGCATCATGGCTTGGCTGGGGGCAGGAGGCTGGTGGCTAGAATGGGTGGCATCCTATCTGGGTGGCAGATTTGGAGCTGAGCTGGGTGACAGGAGGCTGGTGTAATTTTTCTGGCAAGGGTCCCATCCAGACCAGGCAGCTGCTCACCAGAATGGTCACAGTGCCACAGCTCAGCAGCACTCAGAGGGTCACTGCACAGCCCTTTTTCTGCTCTGGGCAGGTCTGGGGGGCTTTAGGGAGCAAGCACTGGTGCTCATGCCTGCTGTCTGTCCATCTGTCCAGCCGTGTGCGAGGGGAACTTCACCTGCAAGGAGAACGAGGTGTGTGTCAGGCCCGGCGAGTGCCGCTGCCGCCACGGCTACTTCGGTGCCAACTGCGACACCAGTGAGTACTGGCGGGTGCCTTTGTGTCCTCAGGGGCTTCACCGGGGTGGACCTGTCTCATCCTGGGGTGACTTTCCAGAGCAGATCATCAGGGATGGAACTGTGAATGCTCTTGCTCTGCCCTTGCCTGTCCCCTGGCTCTGTTCCCAGAGCATTGTCCCTTTGCCGGGGCCTCCTCTTAGATCCAGTGCACTGGGGGGAGGAGAGGGAAGACTGTGGTCAAGAGGTGCTGTTGGGACTGGGGGTCTCCATTGGTGCCTGGCAGTGGAGTTGTCCCCGTGGGCAGTGCTGAGGTTGAGGGCTCTCCCCACAGAGTGTCCCCGGCAGTTCTGGGGTCCCGACTGCAAGGAAATGTGCAGCTGCCACCCCAATGGGCAGTGCGAGGACGTGACAGGCCAGTGCACCTGCAACCTCAACCGCTGGGGCCCCAAGTGCGAGAACATCTGCCTCTGCAAGCATGGCAAGTGCGACCAGAAGACGGGCAAATGCACCTGCGAGCCCAACTGGTGGGGCCCACAGTGCTCCAGCTCCTGCTATTGCAGCCACAACTCCCAGTGTGACCAGCAGACGGGCAACTGCCTGTGCCAGCCTGGCTGGTGGGGCCGTGGCTGCAACAACCAGTGCTCGTGCAACAACTCGCCCTGTGAGCAGTTCACGGGGCGCTGCCAGTGCCGGGACAGGACCTTTGGGCCCCGCTGCGACCGCTACTGCCAGTGCTACAAGGGCAAGTGCAACCAGGTAGACGGGACCTGCACCTGCGAGCCGGGCTACCGGGGCAAGTACTGCCGCGAGCCATGCCCGGCCGGCTTGTATGGCCAAGGCTGCAGGAGGCGGTGAGTGGCCAGCCCTCCTGGGTCTGATCCGGCACCGGTGGGAGGTGGCAGCAGGAGGATTTGAGGTGTGCTGGGTGATGGGTTCCCCTTGGCCATTGCAGGTGTGGGCAATGCAAGAGCCTGCAGCCATGCACCGTGGCCGATGGGCGCTGCCTGACGTGTGAGGCGGGCTGGAACGGCACCAAATGCGACCAGCCCTGCTCGCCCGGCTTCTACGGAGAGGGCTGCGAGAAGCTCTGTCCCCCGTGCAAGGATGGCCACACCTGCAATCACATCAATGGCAAATGCTCCCACTGCAACCCAGGCTGGATCGGAGACCGGTGAGTGCAGCTGGGTTCAGCATTGGGTTCTGGGAGAGAAGTGCCTGGCTTCCCTGATTCTCCCAGAGAACAGGGTCACTGAAGGGTTCTGCAGCCCTGAAACCAATCCTGGGCACAAGAGTTTGCAGGAGAGCATCTCACCTTGAGACCTGAGCCCCACTGCAAGCATCCAAGGTCCAAGGGGCATAGGGCAGGGGTCTCACAGGCTGCCTCCAGTTCCATGGCCATGTCAGTGGGCTCAGTCCATCCCTGTACTCCTCTCCTTGCTTCAGAAACCACAAGCCACCATGGTGATATACAGCTCCATCTCCATGCATGTGGAGGGATGCTGGAGGTCCCCAAGTGCCATGGGTGCTCCAGCCACTTGCCCTCATCCCTCCCAGGTGTGAAACCAAGTGCCGGAATGGGACGTACGGGGAGAACTGCGCCTTCGTCTGCAGCGACTGCGTCAATGGCCAGTGCCACTTCGAGACTGGGCAGTGCCTCTGCCACCCCGGCGCCCATGGCACATAGTAAGTGAGGCACTGGTGAGCACACCTGGGGTCACCTCGGGGCACAGGTGATGCTCAGGCACCTCCTGCCTCCTTGTGTCCTATGCTGTTGCCAGCTGAGAGGTTCCCTGCAGTGGAAGCGCTCATGGGCAATAGTTTGGATGATTTGGTGAGCGGAGGGGGAAGGAAAAGCTCACAGAGCAGCAAGGGGTGTTGCACTTTAGAAAAGGCCTGTTTGGCAAAAACAAATCATCAGAGTGGTGGTTTGTTGGGGGTTTTTAAGTCCAAGGTGGAATTTCTATCCAAAAACAGAGAGAAAACCACATCCCAGAATAACAAACAGCCTCACAGGCATAGCATCCGTGGGGGGCTCCTGCTTAAAGCTCTGCCTCTGGCTGAGGTCTTCCCCAGGCCTCCCCGTTGCCCCTGTCCAGGCAGACAAGGGCCATCAAGGGTCTGCTCACATCCTCAGGTAGATTTTCCCAGCGTGGAACTGAAAAGTTGTTTGAAAATTTGAGGAAAGCGTTTTCCACCCGGCTAGGACATGCAGACAGTTCCCCCAGGTCCTGCCGGGTGGTACTCAGGTTTTCCCAGCAATTAACAGGGTGACAGCAAGGATGGGGATTTGGAGCTGGCATCCTGGCCATGCTGGCATTTCACTCAGGGCATAAAAACAGGGAGCATTTGCATTTTGGGGGTTTTTTTTGTGGGACTTTGCCAACCGCTTGTGGTGCTGGAACAGTTGCTGGGCTGTGGCACCATTTCAGGATGCCTGGCCTGGGCATCATGGCCACCTTTGGTAGCAAAGGCAGAGGTGACAGGGTCAGAATGCTCCTCAAGGGGGTGTGGTGATGCTTTTGGCACACTGCCAGAGGGCAGAGTGTGGATTAATGTGTTCTGAGACCCTGGCACAGCACTGGGAAGGTGGGGACGGGGGATGCTTGGGATGCAGCCTTGGTGCCGTAACCTTGAGCTGAGCTGTGCCAGGCGGTGCAGTCGGGCAGGCTCGGGAACGTTCCAGGTGCTCAGGCAGATCCCTGTGACTATATTCAAACCAGTGTTTTTGTCAGCAGGGTACAATTTTGCTAAAAAGGGGATTTCTGCAATGAAGGTAGAAGCAACATCCTTGCCATGCAGCATGTCCTCTCAGCTCTGTGTCAGGAGGAGGCTAAAGGAGCAGCTGCTAAAATATTTATGTATGCACGAAGTGCTTTATCTTCTCCATCTTTCCCAGAAGTGTCAGGACTCTCCTGGAAAAAATCACCCTCCTCTGCTCTCCCAAAATCTCAGCCTGGGGCAGAAATGTGGGGCCACGTGGTGGAGTGAGAAGTTTTGCCTTGCTGGGGGACTATCCCTGCTCCTGTTCTGCTGCATTAGCTGCCTGGTGCAGCAGAGCAGATGCAGAAGCTCAGCACCCATCCTGGGAGGCACACGATGGGCATACGACTGGCACATGACAGGCACACAGCAAGCATGAGGCTTGGCCAAGGTGGCACTTTGCAAGTTGCTGGAGTGTGAAATGGGCTGAGCCGCCTCAGGCCACAGCACCGAGGGCTGGGGGCAGCTGTGTCCCCAGGGGAGCGGGTTTGGGCTGGGGCCCACTGGCTCCTTCCAGCTGCAGCCACTCCAGCTGGGATGCAGCTGGCAGAGGGTTTGGCGCCCAGCAGTGCTGCCAACATCTCCCAACTCCATCTGGGTCCTGCTCTGCGGTGCCTGGCCCACAGCTGGGGAGGCAGGTTGGGTTGGACCCGCTGACACCAAAAGGCCCAGGTGCTTTGGCACGTGCCTGGCGCATGTTTTCCATGCTCAGGCCCTTGAGACTCGTGGATTGGTGCCCATTAATGCGTGTCCCCATCATCTCTGTGACACCATCAGGAAGTCATTATACCAGCAGTGGAGATTTGGCACCAGGCGTAACCAAACAGGGACGGTCTTAGAGCTGCTCTGTTGTTTTTTCCTCTTGGAGGCAAAAAAAAAAAAAAAGTCAATCTGGGCACCTTCCCAGCTTGTGGCCACTGTGGCTCTGCCTAGCTTGGTGGGGGATGGGGTTTGGCGTGCCACAGCCACATCACCACTGAGCTGAGCTGGAATCCCTGTGTGTGACATCAGGGTATCTTTAGATGTGAACTGCTGGGTTAATGACCTTTCCTAATTACTTTGTCTAATGGTGAAGTCCCATGCAGAAAGCAGTAAGAGTATCTGAGATCCAGCTGTGCCGAATTCCCTGAGCAATGGGCAAATCCACTGCTTGGGTAATGGGCTCCTGATCCCTGTGGACTAAGGGTTCCCCGAGGGTGTGGAGGAGCTCTGTTGGAGCAAGCTGGAGAAGTGCTCCCTGGAGCATGGAGGGTTTGGGAGAAGGTGGCGGCCAAGTGGCCCCCACTGCTGTGCCTGGGGTGGGGGATGCACCACTTTCATCCAGCTCTTCCCTCCAGCTGTAACCTGACTTGCCCTCCCGGCCACTACGGAGCCAACTGTGCCGACATCTGCAGCTGCCATGACGGCGCCTGCGACCCCCTGACGGGCGCCTGCCACATGGGTGAGTGCCAGGGGCCAGGGGCTGGGCTCTGCCACCGGGCTGGCCCCGGGCTGAGCCGCAGGTCTGCCTTGCAGAGGCCAACCAGAGGATGGGGGTAATCGGGGCAGGGGCCCTCCTGGCGCTGCTGCTCATCCTCCTGCTCTCCCTGCTCTGCTGCTGCTGCGTCTGCCGCAAGAAGGATGAAGCCAGCGGGTGAGTGCCAGGGCCAGGAGGGATCTCACCAGGCTGGGAATGTGGAAGGCCAGTGGGGTAGGGGATTGACAGGGGAATGCAGAGACCATGATGGGACAGCAGTGCTGCAGGGAAACTGAGGCAGAACTGTGCTGCCCACATGACACCATGTGGGTACCTGGGTGTGAGCAGTCCTGCTGCATCATCAGGGCTGATGGAGGTGCTCAGGGTGAGCCCTTCCTGGGGGACCCCTTCCTGCTCTCCCTGACTTTGTTTCTCTCTTGTGGGCCATCATTTCATGGAGACCTGCCAAGTCCCCTCCAGTCTCTAGGGTCTGGAGTTGATCTGCAAAGGGAGCCCTGAAATACAGTGAAGGCATCAAGACACGACCAAGACCCTCAGAACAAACCCTGGGCCAAGGGATGAGGCCTGAGTGACAGTGGGGGATGCCAACTGTCCCACATGAGGATGGATGATCAGGGCTGGGAGGGTGGGTTCCTACGGCAAGGTCAGGATGCTTGCAGCGTTTTGGCAGCACCAGGTTAACATCCTACCATGAGAATAGGAGTGGGGACAGACCCAAGGCAGGGGGAAGGGTTTGTACTGCTCAGCAAGGGATGAGAAGGATGTTGGAGCTCCTCCAGCTGCAGAGAAAAAACCTTTCATGTCACCAGCCACTGCACAGGAATTTTGTAGAAGCCTTCCCTTGCAGCCCTGTGAGTTCAATCCCAGCCTGCACAGCTGGCTTGGAGAGCCTGGGGGCTGCAGGTAATTATCCTGCAGATAAAGCACAAATGCATCAGGTGAGGAATAGCACAGGGAGAGGGGGAATGGCTCCACACAGTTTCCTCTCTCCCAGGGTGCCCAAACCACAGTGTCTCCAGACTGCTGCGTGACCCGTGGTGCTGTCCCAATGCAGTCCATTGCAGGGGGTGGTGGGCATGGGGCAGGTTCCCTTGAGTCAACACACAAAGGCACTCACTCCTGTAGCTGCAGAAAATTGCTTGAAAACGTGGCCCCGGGAGGCTTCAAAACCAGAGAGCGAATAAAGAGAAGCCACATGTTTGGCTTTGGGATGATTTTTTTTTTTTTTTAACATTTGGGGTCTTGACCAGGCATTGCGGGTATTTTGGGGCTGCACTGCCAATGGCCATGGTTGGATCCAGCCTTGCCACCATCCCCTGGCACTGCTCTACGTCCTGGTGTGGCACAAGCTGATGCCCGGGGCTGGCAGCAGCCTCTGTGGGTCCTCAACTCCTTCGGCCTGGGCATGCCCCTGCTTGTGATCCACCCCGTTATCACTCCAAAACCCCTTTGCACTTGCAGCATCCCTGAGCTGCTGCCTCTCTCTGTTGCCCATGAAGGCCATCTCCACCACAGAAGGGGAACAGTGCCTCTGATAGTGCCATTACCTTCTCTGCAGCTCCAGCCAGGACCCAGCAACAGCCAAGAAGCCTCCAAGACGTTTGCGTGGGCGGTTCAGTCGGATCGGGATGAAGCTCCCGCGCATCCCCCTGCACCGCCAGAAGCTGCCCAAGGTCACGGGTAAGGCACTGGGGTTTGGGGAAGGTGCAGAGAGCTAGATTTTACTCCTGTCAGGGCAGTGTGTGTGGCTCACGGCACCCTTTGCAGCCCCAAAGCAGGGCGGTGAGCGTGGCAGTGCAGTGACAGGGACACATGGATCCCTGGCAGCATTTCAATGGTTGGTATGAGCTGCCTGGCTCGCAGGGGCTCAGCCCTTTCTGTCTGCAGCTTCTGCATCTCCAAGCACATTTTGCTTTGTGAGGATGCAAAGGTTGTACCTGGTTCTGGAGCTTTGCTTAGTAGTTTTGGGTTTACTCTCCTGAGGTTCCCCTGCAGAGGAATGGTCCCTGTCACTCAGCAAGATGCCTTGTTAGTGCTTTTGATTCCGAGCTTTGCCCCAGCTTTGCCTGGAGCCAGACCATCTGGGCAGATGCCCACCCTCCTGCCATGTGCAGCAGAGTTGACAATAGAGGGGCAGAGATTTGGGTTGAGCTTCCCACTATGCCTGGGCACAGAATTGGCTTGTAGGGCGCTGTTCACACCTGGCAAAGCCCCTGACTTGGCTGGGGCCCCTGTCAGGGCTGTTGGGGACAGCATCCTAGCAGCTGGGGAATGCTGTTCCCTGCACTCTCTGAACTCTTCTTGCACCTCTTCCCAGCATGAGGAGCTGGGGATCTGCTGAGATCCCGTTGACTAAACTTTGTGTGAAGGCAGCAATCCCCACCCTGTGCTGGGATGCATTTCAGCCCCAGCCCCTCTTCCTGAGGCCAGCACCTCCCCAGGCACGGTGGAACCCCCGAAGCAGCCACATCCTGGCACAAAGTGGCTCAGCATGAGGCTAAATCCCTCATCACAGGCAGGACACAGAAGTGACCCCCATCCTTGCACACCATGCACAACCTTCAGCATCCAAGCTGGGGGGATAACCCCTCTCCATGTGGGGCACAGCAAAGCCCTGCCTGGAGCAGGGTGTGCCAGGACCCAAGAAACATTCCTGTTTTGAGAGTAACAGACGATCATAGAGGCTGTGTTTTTGGAAGGGGCCAGGAAGGGCTTGGAGGGGACGGAGGGTGCCTGTGTGCAGTGAGGGCAAGGGGGCTGCCTGCAGGCAGCTGGCGCCAGTCCAGCTGCTCTGTGTACACAGGGCAGTCCCAGGAAAGGCTGAGGGTGGTCAGGATGGTCTTAGGTCCCAGCAGGGCCAAGGCTGTTCCTAGCATCTGTTGTGGGGCTGAGGATTGTCGTCTCCCTAGAGAGAAAGCCTTTGGTCAGGGCTTCCCTTGTGTTATCTGGCACAGTGGAGTCTGTGTGAGTTCTAGCAGCTCCCAGTCCCACTGACACATGGTCTGCCAGTGCCTCTAGCCCCCACTAGGTCTGGGGACCCCAGGGTGACAGGGACCTGTTGGGTTGCCTATGGTAGCTGCATCCCTGATGCCCAGTGAGCAGGGCGCCACGTCATGACCACACCTGGTGCTGTGGAAACCACAGTAGCCAGTATCCACTGGCAGAGGCCGCTTGTTTCTTGCATTGGTCCTGCCCCAGCAGGAGGGTCCCAGGGTTGCTGAAGTGCCCCATCCCAAGGGTCAAGTCAGTGCTGGAGGTGCTCAGGACCTTGTGGGGATGTTACAGTGAAACTGGTGCTGGCTGATGCTCGGGCAGTGGTAGCTCTCGATCTGCCCACATTCCTGGCCATGTGTTTGCTGGAATAGGTGGGTTTTCTCCTCTGGGCTCAAACACTGGTGAGCGCAAGCCTACACATGGTAGAACCTTCCCAGGTGGGACACCAGGTCTTGAAGTCCCATTAAAGCTCATCAGGTGCCTGGAGCCTCAGGTTCCTCCCTCAAAAGCTGCTCCCCAGCCTTGGCACCAGCTTTGGATCTACAGTATCTCCCCAGGGATCGCACCTGAGCTGGCAGCCTGCAGGGCCACACCCTGGTCTCACACCAGCAGCCATAGGGCCAGCGTTTGGGGACCCCTGTGTGTGGGATTTGCTCCTCAGGTGTCAGTGGTACCAGTGTGGGTCTTGGTCACATCACCCTGAAGATGTCAGGGCTAACCTGAGCCCTGCACCCCACCATGTCTCCTCTCCAAGCAGCAAAGCTCAACCAGCCCCAAGGGTGATGCCGATCATGGAGAGCTTGGGATGAGTAGGAGGGGGTGGCCAGAAGGACTCTGGGATCCCTCTCTCATGGTTCTTCTGCTGCTCTTCTCTGCCTCATCCCGGACTTGAGACCAACTGGCCACCCTGCAGGCAGGGCTGGGGTTGTCATCCTGATGCTGTGGCTCCGGGAGATTTTGGGGAGCAGTGACAGATAGGAATATGTGGGAAGCATCCACATTTCTCTCAGCCCCAGCAGCCAGGGAAGAAAAATCCCTGGCAACCATGCTGGAGCCTCCAAGCCTCCTGAAGCTTCCAGGTGCACTATATATCCTCATTTTATACTCTGGCTGTGTCCTGGGTCTCACTGGAGTCCCAGAGTCGCCTCATGGCTGTGAGTCCCAGCCGCTCGTCACGCCTCCTCTCAGGAAGCATCTCCCTTCAGCCACTTCCAGACGGCTGCTTTTAATTTTCTCTTTTTGGTTTTTATTACAAGGAAAACCATGTTGGAACTGCCGCTTCCCCCTCTTTGGGCCATTTGCTCTTTAAATATCTCTGCTTCGGTTTTGTTTTTTTTCCCTTACTCCAAGAAGCCAAACTATGCAGGGGCGAGTGTGCAGCACTGCTGTCATTTTAACGGCCCTACATGTCTGAAGCCAGATTCTCCAATAATGGATAAATGTCCCAGTGGGCATCCCAGTAACACTAAAAGTTATTTTATTGTAAAACAGGCATGTGCTGCAAGAATCAAACAGCCCAGGCAGGCAATTGCAGCATGACTGGGATGCAGTTGGGGTTGGGATGCAGTAGGGATGTTCAGTCAGAGGTTAAAAATACCTGGAAATACCCATGTACAGCTGGGACCCTCTCTGTGCATGGGGTTTTCATAGAATCACAGAATATCCTGAGCTAGGAGGGACCCACAGGGATCAGCAGCCCATCTCCTGGCCTTGCACAGACACCCCAACAATCCCACCCTGTGCCTGAGAGCATTGTCCAAATGCTCCTGGAGTTCTGGCAGCCTTGGGGCTGTAACCATTCCATGGGGAGCCTGTTCAGTGCCCCAGCACCCTCTGGGACCACCCTTTTGCAGCCCGTCATCCAAAGCAAGGCTCTGCCTGGCCTTGGAGGCAGCTTGTCACTGTCCCAGGGGACAAAAGCCAGTGGAAGGGGATGGGGACAAGTGCACCCACTGCTGCATGGCTCTCTGGGAGGGTCAGTCCCTCCTCTCAGCTAGGTGCTGCCTCAGTTCTGTGGGTACCCAAGGATGTTGCTGAAGCTGTGGGCACCTGGGGAAGCCCATCAGGATGTGTTGGGACACAAGCTTATCCAGAAAAAAAGCCTTAAAAATTATCAAGGTGAAAAAAGAGGTCACTCCAGCCCAGACAACTCTTAACTGCTCATCCTCTCGATTTCATTTTATTAACACTGTTTTTCCTCTAGTGGTTTCTCTCTTCCACTTGGCTTCTCTGTGGGTGGCCCCTTGGCAGAGGGGCAGTGCCACGGGGTGACAGGAGGGATACTCCTACTCAGCTTCAGGAGGGAAGAAGCTGGCAAAGGGATTGAAAAGTGGCAGAATTGGGAAAATGTACATCCCTCTGCTGCAGGCTTCCTTTAATCATCCTTCTGCATCCATGTGCAAAAGCACGTGGAAAAGGAAAATGCAGTCAGTGATGCTGAAGTGGGAATTAGTGGAATTAAAGCCAGCAGCTAATTTTCTCTCTGGGAAGGGGACAGTCACAGTGCTAGGACCCTCTTTGCAGGGTGGCTGTGCCAGGTTGCACAGCTCATGGGTGACCACCAGGACACTCAGCAAGTCCTCACGGGACCCAGGGTTTGGGTGGCTTGTCCCTCCACCCAAATCCTCAATTTGGGCACCTGGAGAGGGGGATAGGTGGAAGTGTGAGGCTTGAACAGACTCTGCTGCCCACAGCCCAAGCATGGGGAATGCTGGTCACCACTACTGCTGGTTGATGGCTTCTGTGGCCACTTGGCTGAGGGACCTGGTGGGACTGTGCAGCAAGAGGTGTCCCCACACCTTGGGTGCTGTCCCTGTCCCTGACACCCAGCAGGAAGTTGGGCAGCGGGGAGCCGTGCAGCATCCCACCCTCCTGGCTGGCAGTGGGGACTGGGGGGTCCGGCAGAATGGGCACTGATGACAGTTCCTTGCCCTCACAGTGGCCCACCATGACCTGGAAAACACCCTGAACTGCAGCTTCATCGAGCCACCCTCTGTGGTGGAGCAGCCTTCTCCATCCTGGTCATCCCGTGGCTCCTTCTCCTCCTTTGACACCACAGACGAGGGGCCCGTGTACTGCGTCCCCCATGAAGGTGAGCAGGGAACAGGGCACATCCCCAGGGGACTTTGAGGACAATACCAGGGGCCTGCTCAATGGAGAGGTGTCACTCTTGCATGGTGGGGACTGTGGCACCCTGTTTCCTCGTGCCCCAGGTAGGAGTGCAGGTTCCAGTCATGCCTCCCATACAGTTTCAGAGCTCCCTCCTCCAGCATTTGCTGCTCCAGGGTTAAGAGCCAGGAGATCTCTGACTGGGACCGAAATTGGGAGGACACTGTCCTGTGGGAGCATCTCAGTCCTTCCCCTCCTCAGGCACATCCCACCTGACACCACTGTGCTCTCTTCCTGCAGAGAGCATGGGTGACAGCAGGGACAGAGGGACACCTGCCAGCCCCGGGGACAAGCTGGTGGCCCCACACAGTGGGGAGGAAGCAGGCGAATACACGTTCCTGAAGGAGACGGGCTCTGTCAGAGCCTTCCCGACCGACAGCGGTGAGACCCCCCTGCTCAAGTCCTCAGACAGCGAACGCTCCTCCTGCGGCTCAGGGTCGGCCGGCGTCGCACTCTACGCCCGGGTCGCCCGCCTCTCCAAGCACTCCAAGGAGGAAGAGGATGCCACTGCGGAGCCTCGCAGCCCTGGGAAGCCACCATCTCCAGAAAGGACCAAGCCCCGTCCTCCAGACCCAGCCACGAAGCCTAAAGTCTCCTGGATCCACGGCAGGTACAACTCTGGCCAGTCCAACTCGCTGCCAGCACCCAGCCAGTCCCCAGAGCAAGCAGCCACCCAGTCCAGCAGCCCCGAGCAAGGCCAGGGCTTGGCCAAGAGGAAGAGGAGCCCTAGCGAGACGTCGGCCAATGTGCAGGGCAGAGCGGAGGAGAAGGGCGGTGCCCGGGGCAAGGAGAAATCACAGAAGCAACCGAAGGAGCCTGGCGTCCCTGAGGGCAAATCCAGCCTCGGCGGGGAGCCTCAGTCACCCTCCAAACCCAAGCAGAGGAGCAAAGCCGGATCAGAGCCAATGGAGAGCATCAATGGGACGGTGCAGAACACCTTCCGAAAGATGGGTGCCTTCCAGCCAGAGCGGCGGGCTGGGGACACCAGGGATGCTCCTTGCAGCCCCAGCACCAGCAAACCCCGCTCCGAACCGCTGCATCCCCAGCTGGCCTCCGAGCTGGCCGCCCAGCTGAAGGAAAAGACTCAGAGCCTCAACAAGGGGGACGGAGGCATCCGGGCGAATGGGGTTGGTGCCCAGCGAGAGAAGCCCACCCCTCCACAGAAGGCCAAGCGCTCGGTGGCCGCCGGCGGCCAGAAGACCAGCAAACCCTTGCTGCCCACCTCTCCCCATCTGCAAAAACTGATCCCTGGGGCAGCCGAGATGGCAGCCGGGGAGCCCAAGTGGGTGGAAAAGCCAAGTGCCGGCAGCAGCCAGGATCAGGCTCTCCCCACTGAACAGGCAGCCAAGAAAACCCCCATTAAGAAGCCTCCCAGGAAGAAAAGCCGGGAAGCGAGCCTGGAGCCGCCCAGGGCAGCTGCTGTGCCTGCTCAGGCAGTGCAGTGACCAGGAACCGGGCACCGCCCCGCACTGGCCGCACACCGGGAAGGACATTTGCCAGCACAACCAGCGAATGTGGGAGCCTGGACTAGGCTGGAGGCACTTGGAAGAGCCTTGATCCTTTATCCCCCTCCACCTCACTCATCCCCGTTTTTGCCTTAATCCCTCCTGCCCTAGGACCCAGTCCCTCCATCTGTACCCTGCTCCTGCTCTCTGCCCGGGTTCCAGCTCGCCCTCCCTCTCTGCGCAGGGCGGGACCGCAAGGAGCCGGCCCGGCCGCCACCCCGGGGGGCTCCGTGCGTGGCGTATCCACCCCCCCCCCTTTTTTTTGTAGCAGTATTATCGACCACATAAGCAGCGCTTGTTGTACTAGACGTGCCCACGGTATATTCTGCAGTAACCAAGCCGCTCGCTTCCCGCGCTCCACTCCGGTCTGTCGGAGTTGCGGAGCACGGGAGAGGGAGGGAGCTGCTGCTCAGTGCCCAGGGCAGTGCCAGAGATGTGCCCCACATCCATCGCTGGCAGCAGCCCCCCTGCCCCGGCGCCCTCCAGGCACAGCTCTCCACTGTCGGTGCATGCCGGAGTGGGGTCGAGCTGGTTTCGACCGATGCCACCCTCCCTCCCCTCCACCCCGGCGCTGCTCCTGGCCAGGAGGAAGCACTATTTATGGATGGAGCTGGACGCCCTTTGGGCTCCTGCATCACATCCAGTGGATTTGGAGGGATTAGTTTGGTATGAGAGAGCCTGGCACCACTGCAGAGCGCTTTCCTAATAAAAATGTATTTCTTCCATAGCTGGGTGCCATCTCTCCCTGTCCCAGCCTTACCATGGGCAGGTAACATGCCTAGCCTTGCTTGGGTGCTACCTGGTCTTGAATGAGATGCAGTGGGGAGATGGATGACCTTGAAGCAGTACAGGCAAGTGGTAACAAGCAACAGACAGGGTGGGAGGCAGGTCGCCACTGGGGGTGCTGCTACACGTGCTCACCTGGCATCAGAGATGAGCCCTGAAGACAAGATGAGGAGCTCCTCTTCCCCAGTATCCAGCATTGTCCCAATGGCTGACCAGTCCCAGGGTCAGACACTCCTCAGTGTAGCCTGGGTCAGACCCTGAGGTTCAAGAGAGCTCTGGCCACGGAATAAAGAGAGCCCACCCCTGCATGGTCAGGGTGCTGGGACACAAATGTGGGGGAGCATGGGGGTGCAAAGTTCTGAACCCAGCTTTCTAACCCCCTGCCCAGGGGCTGCCAACCCTGTTGGCATTTGGGGTCTTCACACAGCCCCAGGCACGATGCTGCCAGAGGACAAGGCTGGGACAAGCCCAGGGGCAGCCCAGAAGCTGAGGCTTCTCCCACGCAGCTTCTGCCCAAGATTCCTAAGCAGGACTCTCCCTGCCATTAGAATTGGGGCTGTCTGCTTCCAGGGGAGCCAGGAGCATTGATGCCCACCAGTGAGCCATTCTGAGCTGTGCCCACAGTGGGGGATGATGGCCCAGAAAACCACCAGGCCAAAATGTGGTCCACAGCAATCTCAGAGGTGATGAAGGCAGCTGGTGAACACTAGAATGAGATGAGACCACATGGAACCAGGACCGCAATCAGCCCGGCACAGCACTCAGGAGGGGATGGGGCTCTGGCCCACAGCTGGGCATGGCTCAGCATTGTGCAGCTGGAGCCAGCACAGTACCTGACACTGGCTGGAGAACCATCATCACATAACACAAAGCTGAAGAATGACATCTCAGCATTGCTTCACAGGCTTCTGGTCACCTTTCAGAGTTCCTTCACTCTCCCTCCCCTTTCCTTCAGGTTTTATTTGGGAAGATGAAAGACAATGGCTGAAACTAGTCCTGGGATATCACATAGTGCAGAAAAGGAGTGGATGAATCAGCTCAATGTCACCAGATACAAAACAGAGCCAATCAATAGAAAAATGGGGATACTGAATCTATGAGACCTGGGATGGCATCCAAGCCCCTCTCTCCACCACAGAAGCTGTCGTTGAACAAACTGAAGAGGCTTCCGAGACACTTAGATTAATAACTACTCATAGGTTAGTAAAAGAGAAGGAAAGGAGTTGAATCCAGGCAATGAAAGTGCAAAACTAAACACAATTGAAGAGGAAAGGTTTGTCACAGACATTATATGGTCCTTATACACATCTCTTCATGTCAGTGCTGAAGGGCACTCAGGGGAGCCACCATGATGCTCATGATGGTGACCCAGCAAGGTGAATTTGGGAATTGCCCCAGCCTCCTCTTGGGGCACTTTCTCACTCATGCAGGCAGCAAAGCTGGGGCTGGTACCTCAGGAAAGCTGGGCACTGTAAGCTCTCCCTGGTGCCCAGGCTATCCTGGGACAGCAGAGAATCACCAAGGCATAAGCCCATTCATGGGCTCCGATCACAGTCCCAGCCAGCCAGAGAAGAGCCTGCAAGTGAGCAGCCTATGGATAAATGCAAAAATCCCATGTCACAGACAGGCAAGCAGGTCACCAGAGGCTCCAGCCCAACCATCACGTCAGGGTGGCTGTGGCAATATCAGACTAAGTCTTGAGATTCTCCAAGGCTGGAGATGCCCCAGCTCCCTTTGACTGTTCCAGGGTCACTCTTCTAACCCAGCTCCCTTTGACTGTTCCAGGGTCACTCTCCTGGGGAGGTATTTTATTCCAAGATTCAACCTGAATCTTCCAGGCTTCAGCTAGTGACTGTTTTACCCCATCGCATCATCCAGCACCACCAAGAAGGGTTCAACTTCATCATGAAGTTGTTAGGGGAGATTTAAGCTGAGTAACAGGGAAAGGTTCCTTCCCCAGAGGGTGCTGGGCACTGCCCAGGCTCCCCAGAGAATGGGCACAGCCCCGAGGCTGCCAGAGCTCCAGGAGCGTTTGGACAGCGCTGCCAGGGATGCCCAGGCTGGGATTGCTGGGTTGTCTGGGCAGGGCCAGGAGCTGGGCTGGATGATCCTGTGGGTCCCTTCCAGCTCAGGATATTCTGTGATTCTGTGACCTTAGTCACTGGCTGTTCTCAGAATTCTTCCCCCAGCCCAGCCCTGCCCCCTCCTCCTGGTGCGATGCACGCCAGCTCCATGAGCATGTTGATATCTCTTGTCCAGGCCTCTCCAATTTCTTCACATCTGTCTTGAACCAGGAGACCACATGTGGACACTTCCTTCAGATGTCTGCCTGTGCCCTTCCCAGAAACTCCCAGTATGGGCTTTGCCTTACTCTGAGGAAAAACAACAAGCCGATGTTCAGCCTGAGGTTCTCTGTTGCTTCCAGGGTCTTTTCAACAGGATCCTTCCAGCTCAGACAGCTCAGAATCTTCCGGTAATGTCCTGTAATGCCATGGGCTGTGGAGGACATGGATGAGGCATTGCCACACCTCAGTATCATGAAGGGCTGATGAATCTCTTTTCCAGGCTTTCTTCCCACCACTGCATGTTGGATGTTTCTGACTGACAGCTTCCTGTGATAGACACCAGTGAGGAAGACTTGTTCAGGGGTCCACAAATCAGCAGAGGCTGCAACTATCAAACAATTTCCCTGCAGCTGTGAGTTCCACCAGGAAGTGATACATACTTGCTGTTCTGAGCTGCTTTCCAGGGCTGTTTCGGGCAGGCATAAAACTTTGACCTCAAGGAAAAACCAGCTGAACCCAGTCATAATGTGGAGAAATCAGGTGTTCTGCTCCCCAGAGACAGAGCAGGATCCATTTTCCCTGACAGACAGGTAGGGCTTTTGGTCACAACATGGTGGCCACGGCTGAGGAGAAGTTGTGGGAGTGGCTGTGATGGAGCCACCAGCCCTCCGTTCCACCAGCACATCATCCATGGGATCAGAGGAGCACGGTGACGCTTTCGGCTCATCCTCTCCTCCACCAACACTGCAACACTCATCTTCCTCCATTTCTTCCTGATTTCCCAAAGCGAAGAAGAAGCCATTGGGTTGGACAACAGCGTGGTTTTTTGGCTTGGCCAGAGAGCAGCAATAAAGGCCAGCCTGTTGCCAACAATTCATTTCCTGTTTCAGGCCCTACCAAAAATAAACTTGGAAGGGAAACTCCAATGAGAACAAAACACGCAGGACAAACTCGGGGTTCTCAAAACTATATAGGGAATTTCTCTCTCAGTGTTTGCTGGGGAAGGGGGATGGCGGTGTCAGAGGGAATTTCATGCTGGATGGGGGGATTGTGAAGGGGTTTGGGCAGCTCCATCAGGATCATAGGGATATAAATATATATGCAGCTGACACTTCCTGTGGCTACGTTACACGTGGGGAAATGGCTGTTTCCTTCTTTGCCTCACAAAGTGGATGCAGGGTCCTGACTGCCTTCCCCAGGACACTTGGCTCCACGGACAGCCAGGCTGGGGATGCTGGGATGTCCCCAGGCCAGATGGATGACGTCCTCATGCAGCCACCATCCAGCTGGCACTGGGCTCCCTGCTGCCAGGCTGCGTGGATCACCCCAGCTGGGACCCCAAAGAGGTGCAGCCACTGCAACACCACCAGACTCATTTCCCATTCCTCACCACAGCCATTGACAACCTCAACAACATCTCTTGGGGATAGTTGGTGTTTGAGGAGGGCTCTGGTGGTGTTTGAGTGGCAAGAAATAGAAGCCTTTGGCAGGCCATCAGCTGCTGCTTGTGTGCTCTTCCGGTGCCCACCAGCTCCACTCCATGCAGGTAGCACCGAATGCTCAGAGCCAAGGATGGGCACTGTGCTCCTGCGGGATGGCAGCTCCAGCATCAGCCCCCAGCAGGAAGGAGAAAGCTGTGCCCCAGGGGTCCCTGTGAGCATGGGTGGTAGCTCTGGGACCCCTGGCCCCCAGCAGGAAGGAGAAAGCTGTGCCCCAGGGGTCCCTGTGAGCATGGGTGGTAGCTCTGGGACCCCTGCACCACCATGCCCTGGCATGGCATGGACACCTTGATCCAGCACCCGCAGCTTTCCTTTGGGATGGCGGAGCATCTGGGTGGGTATTTGCAGCCTTTTCCCTCATGAGGAAATGGGGCAGGGGGGTGGGGAGTGGTTCGTCTCTGTACCCTGTGCCCAAGAGGCCACAAGACACAGAACATTGATAAAAATATATACTCTAGGAGTATATGCACCTACACAAAAATATGTGTGTGTATATATTATATACATAATTTTTATATATCAATATACATAATTTTTATATATATATGTATGTATGTATATATGTGTATGTGTATATATGTATGTAATTTATTCCTGGAATGTATGGGAGTGCATTTTTATTTATATTCATTTATATTTATATATATATATATATATATGCACTCCAGGAGTAAATGTTTTTCTATTTCTGTGTTNCAGGAGTAAATGTTTTTCTATTTCTGTGTTTATTTTCGTATATAGACACCTACACTCTCCTATATACTCCCACAGTACATGGTACATATACTTCCAGATATATAACATAGATTTATACACTTCTATAGTTCTATGTATAAAGTAATATATACACACACAGACACACACACACACACACAAACACTTACGTACTTACCTATTTTTCTAAGCTCCAGGAGTTGAAAGTGAGCACATCGAGGTCAGGCTGAGCCTGCCCACAGCATCCAGGTGCCAACCCTATCCCCGCTGGCCTCATGGCAGTTCCACCCAGGCACCTCCCAACACCGTGCCCATAGACGGGGGTTTGTGACGCTGAATCCAACAAGTGCTGTGCTGGGTACTTCCCTGAGGACCTGGGCTTCAGGGAGCTCCAGCACGGACTTGCAGGGAAGCAGGGCAACAGGATGTCTGGCAGGGACTTCGCCTCCCAGCAGAATCCCAACAGCAGCTCCAGGCTCTGCAAGCAGGAACTGGCACCCTCTAAAGCCATTTTGTCCCCACTGATGGGCACTCAGGGCTGGGCGAAGCCACGGTCTGCTCTGCCCTGTCCTGCGCTGCAATGCATTGCGTGGGCTTCAAAGCGGGATGCACCTTCAGCTCATCGAGACTTCCAGGGGCGCCTCTGCAGCCCCCACCCCTCCAGCCTGAAGGATGGGGTTCACATGAATGTGCCTTTAGCAGGGCAGAGGGCAGCGCCCTGAGCACTGCGCAGGGGAGGGGCTGCAGCCGGACCCCCGCTCGCAAGCATCAGGTGGGCATGCCGCACCTCCCCGGCTGTACACCGAGCAAACCCACCTTGGCTCCATTTTAAGACTCTCCCTCAATCCATGGAGTAGTGGAAGTGTTTCCATGTGATCCAGGACACCAATTAATCCCTGGCTGCAATGAGCTGCACAGAGCAAAGGGACTTCTAACACACGGAGCCATCGCTGGGCAAATCCAAGAGCCTGAGCCTTTATTTCAGCCTTTGCAAGCATACTTTGGGAAAAATCCCTATTTTTGCAGGGAAAGCACGAGGGCACTCTATCCAAGTGTTTTGAGCAGGAGAGGAGGAATAATTAGGCAGAAGTCAGGCAGAGGCTCTGGGTACCTGATTGATCCGCAGCGTGTGCTCCCGGCCGCATCGCGCCCGACCGTGTTTCGTCTGTGCGGGAGCACAAATCACTGCGCAATGTCATCGCTCTGCCCGGATCTAGATTTCATTAGGAGCCACATGATCCGTCCTGGCTGCTGCCGGGGGCTGGCAGCGCCTTCCCCCCCTACCACCCCCCCGAGGAGCTACGCAGGATGCGGGGCGGGGGTCGGGGCGCGCGGCTGAATGGGCGCCTTGTCTACAGCAGAGCAGCCGCAGCCGCCTCGTTGGGATGGCTGTTTGGTCCCCCTGAGGGGCTTGGAGACCCCGAAAATATCCTGAGGGGAAGGGAGTGCAGCCTGCAGCTGTCCCCCGCTCAGTTGGTGACTGTAGGGGCACAGCAAGGGGGACCCCAGGACCCCCAAGCTGGGGTCCCTGCCCCTCCCCAAATTCAGGCTGCTGACACAGAGGGGCATGGATGCCAACTGGGCAGCCCCAGTCAAGGGATAGAAGGGGTTGGCTCCAAGGCTGCTGCAACCCCTGCATAGAGTCATATCCTTTACATCTCTTGCATCCCTTGGATCCTTCACATCCCATTGCAACCCTTACATCCCATTGCACTCCCTGAATCCCTTGCAGCCTCGTTGCATGCCTTGCATTCTTTATAGCCTGCTGCAGCCCTTTCAGCATCCTTTCCATCCCTCACATCCCTTGCATCCTTTTCAGTTCACTGAATCCTTTATATCCCGCTGCATCCTTTGTGTCCCTAGCAGCCTGCTGTGTCACTTGAGTCCCATACATCCTTTGCATTCACCCCTTGCAGCCCGTGGCCCCAGCACACAGCTCACAGCCAAGCCGACACACTTCTGTCTCATCTCAGCTCATTCTTGGCTGTGAAGCTCTGTGCAGTGACCTGGGAACACCTGCACCAGCCAGCCGGGAGTCTCTCCAACAGGTCCAGGGGAAGCAGCTCCTGCCCCTTGTCCAGGCTCCCCAGGCAAGGTGCTGTCCATGGGGTGATACAGACCTGTCACCTCACCTCAAACAGATCTGACACCCTTCTCTCTGCAGGTGGGAAAGACATGAGATGCTCTTGGGCTGCTGAGCCACAACTCGCATAAATTTGCCCTGGCTGAGCATCCATGTCCCATCCCAGGAATGATGTACACATAGGAGACATGGCTGCAGCATCTGCTCTGTGTCCCCATGGAGCTTGGCCCAGACAACCAAAGCCTGGACATGTTTTCCAACATGTTTCCAATGATGCAGCCAGCCGGCAAGGGAGAGTGTAGGCTTCACCCGGCACCATCAAGAGCCAGTGACCACCTCGATCCAGGTCTTATTTTAGCTGCAGCTCAGGGGTGAAATTCCCGTTCAGATATTCAGCTCCAGAGGCCAGAGCAGGGGAAACACTTTTACTCCGCAGTGTTTAAATTGGAATAAATCCGGTGAGCCTGAGGCTGAGGCTCTGGCAGTCCCAGCCAGGGATGAGGTGAGGGCCCACACAAGGTTAAAGTGGCCTGAAAAAGGAGGGAGCAAGGCTGAGGGCAGGTGGCAAAGCCACTGTGGTGAGTGACCATGCAGCCAGTGCAGGGTGGAGCAGAGGGCTGCTGCTGGAGCCCCTACCCCAGAGGGCTGGTGCAGCTCTTGGAGGGTCCAAAGAGGACTTGGAGGAGACTTGAGGAAACCATCCAAGCCGAGCTGGCTGAGGAGAAACAGATTCAGCCTTGAGGAGAGGAGCCCCCCAGACCTGGCCCTGTGAGGGGGGTTGCTGCTTCAGGAAAACCGTGGCTCCAACTCTGGCTCAGGTGCCAGCCAGGGACTAACTGCGGGCACCATGGCTTGGTCTGAGCTGCTGTCCAGTCACTGGCCCTGGCCATCTCAGTCTATACCAATGCCATGGACAGAAGAGCCACTGCTGGGATGCTCGCCAGCTCTCAGCCCAAGGACCAGACAATGCTGACCTGTCCCTGACTCCACAGTAAAAGCAGTAAAGCTATGTTTGGTGCAGAATTGGCAGTGAACTGGCCTCTTTCAGTGACAGCTGGCTGTCTGGTGACACCACACTCACTAAAGGCTGGGAGGGGCCACTCCCAGCTCTGGAGTGGTGACTCAGAGCCATGGTGACGTGGCAGCTCTCCCAGGGACTCCAGACTTGGAGAGACATCTCCTGCAAAAGGGTGTGTGCTCGGCGTTCTCTGCAGGATTATTCCCCATGGCAATATGCCCCCGTGCACCATGCTCCACAGACACCCCACTCCTGTTGTATTTCTTGTGCCCCTGCTTCCACTCAGCCTCCTCTGCACCAGCAGCATGAGGAAAGCCCTGCAGCTGGTTTGGGGGCTCAAGAAGGAGCAGCAGGACAAGATCAGCCACAGATTCCTCTGTGCCAAGGCAAGGAACATCCCACTTTCCCAATGCAGAGGTCCCACGGCCATGAGCACCCAAATGTGGCCTCATCCTGTCCAGCAGGAAGAGTCCCATTGGGGTCTTCCACAGCCACTCTCTCACTCCATGGTGGGGGTGTCAGGGTGAGGAAAGACAGAGGATCTTTCTCAGCTCTGTCTGTCCCTTCATAGTTCAATCCAGGCTCAGTTAAGGCTCTTCCTGGGCATCACAACCCAACTGCATGGTTGTTTCTGCTCTCAAGCCCCTGGTTTCAGCAGCTGTGATTTCATCCTGGCTGCTGCCATGTTCTAAGGAGCTCAGGAAGGACCTGTGCTTCCTCCACCCATATTGTGTCACCTGAGCTGCTTGTGGCACCACTGCAAACACTGTTAGCTGGTTAGGGACTATCCTGTCTCAACCTGAACCCACTCCCCAGGAGCCTCCTGCACATCCCAACATATCCTGATGTGCTCCCTGCCTGGACATACAGAGCACAGAACACACCAGGTCACCGTGCTCTCCAGCCCTGGTCCCCAGGTGTGCCACCCACCCACCTCCCCTACACTCCCAGACCCAGACTAGGGCTGCAGATTGTCCCCAACAGGTGACCCAGCTGCAGTCCAGCTCACTGAGTTCCTTCCTTCAACCCAAACCCCACGTCCCTCTGTCCCCATGGCACTCGTGCAGGTCCCAGCGGAGGACCCTGTCCCAGCTCCATCCCCACAGTGAGCTTGCCCTGCATCCCCACCAACATCCTGGCCCAGCAATGACCCCAGTGCAAAATACAGTCAGGTACCTCATGGAGCACACACCAGCTCAGATCCCTGTCCCAGGACCCCCAAAAGCCCAGCATTTGCATCGCCAGCCCTGCAGCCTGCGGAGGCAGTGCCCAGAGCTGCCGGGCTAATGAGAAGTGCATGGGACCCACATCTGGTAGCAATTGAGCTGAGAGCAGCGCTGGGAAGGGAGGAAGCGCAGATTTCCTGCAGCACACAGGATGGGAGAGGAATGTCTGTGGCAGAGCAGAGGCCCTGGCTGCCCCCTCCCTCCACCTTCACAGGGATGCACAGGCACCAGATCGTGCTTGCTCCTTTGCCGGCACTGCTGGAGCATGTCCCTGGGCATGTGCCCTCTTCTTCCCTGGCCTGAGCCTCTCAGCTGCTCGGCTGCTCCCCTTTCCACCCACAGGGATGCACAGCCACCCCATGGCCACTGTCCACAGCCATGGCCATACACTGCCAGAGCCTCCTGCATGGCCTCCTCTCTCCAGCCTGCTGCTGCTCAGGGTCCCCACAGCCAGACACCCTCAGGCTTGAAAGCCCCTCGAAACAGCCTTGGGAAGGGAGCAGAAGCCCAGTGAAGCCATGAGAGCAGCAAAGTCAAGGTAGAGGCTGCACTGTGCCATGCCCATGAGGCTGTAACACTTGTAGGGGACAAGGCAGGTGGCATTTAGGTCCTCACCAGCACAGGCAGCCATGTCAGGGGAGGCAGCTGGTCTGGTCATGTTTCAAGGTGAAGCCTTGAACCTGAGCATCACTAGCTATTATGGAGATTTTGGGTTGTACTGCTGGGGGTATTCCCTGGGACAGCAAAACTCTGTGACAGCAGGTGACACGTGGAGGGTGATATTTAGAAAAAGCTGCCATCAAATCTTCATGGAGGAGTATGGCAAAGTGTTGGGCATGCTTTCATCCTGATCCAGGCTATTGCCCCAGCCAAAGCTGGGCAGCACAGCTCATAGCTCTGCATTAAAGGACCCTTTTTTCCCATTACCCAGCAGCTCAGCAGAGGCTGCAGCACTCAGCCTCTGGCTGCTCCAGCACTGCAAAACCTGGTACTGGCTCCTGAGGAAATCATTTTATGGAGGTGTTGCTACCAGGCTATGGGGGAAGGATGGGCAGGGGACACACTGGACAGACAGACAGGGCAGGGTTAACTCCATAAGGTCTAAGCAGCCCAGGTCTAGAGAGATCTGCAGTCAGCCCATCCAAAGCCTCTCCAGCACCTGGGATTTGGGGATCCTTGAATGGAAATTTGAGGCATTGAACTGGGAGGAAAAAGGTAATTTCCATTCAGGGATGTTTTCAGGATATCCCATTTTGCTGGAGATGCTCTGTGTTCTCTCTGCCATTTCCAGTCCCCTCAAGCAGCAGCGCAGCTTCTGTAGGCTTTGAAGTCCTACTAAATCCAGTATTTTTAAGGCATTTTTAACCCATTTCAACGAATCTTTCCTCTTACTAATTCAAGACAGGAACCTTTTCCTATGCTCTGGTGCCATGAATGCACAGCTCATCCTGCTCCAGTTCTCATCTCCCACACCCCAGCACACACGGGAAGGACCCATCACCATCCCAGCACACAATACTTCAGGGATCGGAAGGGATCTGGGCAGCCGTGTGGCCTCATCCTTCCCAGGGCACCCACAAACATTGCCCAGCATGACCCTGGCACAGTGTCCGTAGAGAATGTTCCCCACTTCACAGGCTGGAATTACTTCAGACAGTGCAATCCCACCAGTGCTGGTGATGCACCACATTTTTGGCCGTGGCTGAAGTTACCCTGTCACCCACTTTTGACTTATGCACTCCAAAGTGGACAAATTACGTCTGAGACGCTCCTGATAAAGTATTTTAAAACATATGTAGCTGCTTCCAAGCTGGAGCAGCGGGACACTGCGAGATTCCTCTCCGTGCATCCCATGGGATGGGATGGGGTGGAACCGCCTGGAAATCTCCGGCCAGGGCCCGGGGGGGCGGGCGTGAGGGTCCCGGGGCAGGCCGAGGCGGCGGCCTGTGGTGCCGCCGCGCTGCCGGGAGCGGCAGGGACCGGGAACGTGCGGGAATTGAGAGCGACAGCCCCCGGACGCGCCGAGGAAAGGGGCGCGGGTAAGGGGGGACAGGGTCGGTCGGGGGCGTGACAATGGGCGGGGTCATGGGTGGGGGCTGGGCCGGATGGGCAGTTCCTGAGGGCGGGGTTTGTGAGGGCCGGAGGGGCGAGGCTGAGCCGTTCGGGGGCGGGGCGGGACGATGGAGGCACCGGGGGACGGGGGGCGGTTCCGCGCATGAGCAAATGCTAGCGGGAGGGCGAGGTCGCGCGCGGCTCTGCGCAGGCGCAGATCGCAAGAGGGAGCTGAGGGTGAGGCGGTGAGTAATGGCGCGCCCCGGTGGGTTCGAGGCAGCCGAGCAGCAGCAGCAGCAGGTCCTGTCCCGGCAGCAGGAGCGGCACTACTGGCTGCTGGCCGAGCTGCAGGCTCTTGTCAAGGCGCTGCCCAGGTGAGCGGAGCCCGAGGGGGGCCAGGGGCCACTGCTGGTGCCAGCGCTGACCCGGTTTGTGCCCGCAGTGCCTGCCAGCAGCGCCTCTCCTACACGACGTTGTCCGAGCTGGCGCTGGCGCTGCTGGACGGGACCGTGTTCGAGATCGTCCAGGGGCTGCTGGAGATCCAGCACCTCACCGAGAAGAACCTGTACAGCCAGCGGCGGCAGCTGCACAGCGAGCACCGCGGTACCGGGGCCACCGGGGGGGTAGTCGTGAGCCACCGGGGGGTAGGCCCGGGGCCACTTGGGGGGACCGGAGAGGGGAGCACTGGGGCGAGGGGCACGCGGGTGGCCGTCCTGGAGCACTGGATGGGACAGAGGGGGTGGACAGCTCAGGAGAAATGGGGGTAGCACTCCAGGGAGGTGATGGGGACACTGCGGGCGGAGACGGGCCTGGGGCATCTCTGGGGT
>VWPU01004430.1:0-67305 GCA_013398955.1 Callaeas wilsoni
GCGGCGGCGGCGGAGCCCCGCGGGGTGAGGGCTCCGGGAGCGGCTTCGCCCTGCTGCGGCTGCTCAGGGGGGCTGCGAGGCCCGCGGGAGGGGCGGGAAGGGGCCGCGGCCTGCGCGGGAGGTGGCGTCCCGGTGCCCTTCAGGGCCTTCCTGAGGCGGGTACCCTCCGGCGCGGGAGCGGCGCCGCCCTTCAGCCGGGCCGCGGGAAGGTGTCCCGGGGTGGGGGGACCCTCAGAGCCCCTCACGGGCCGGCGCCCACCCCTCGCCCGGTGTGAGGGGCAGCGGCGGCGCTGAGTCCCCTCCCCGCTTCCAGCGCTGGCCCTGCGGTGCCGCCGGCTGCACACCGTGTACCAGAGCGCGGAGCTGCCCGAGACACACCAGATGCTGCGGCAGACGGTCCGGGACTTCGCGGAGAAGGAGCTGATGCCGCTTGCAGCGCAGCTGGACAAGGAGCACCGCTTCCCGGCCGAGCAGGTGGGTGCGAAGGTTGAGATGGCACAGCCAGAGACTCTGTTCCTGATGCTCTGGGGCAGGATCACTCGGGGTGAAGGAAAATGTAGATCCAGCTCCGGTTTAGCAGAAAATTGAAGTTTAGGCCAGCTCCTTGCTCTGAATGTGGACGTTGTAATTCCCACAGCGCATTTCGAGCTCTTCACGTTTACTTGTGTTTCTCTGTATCTGGCTTTAGTACCACTGAGTTTTTAGTTCTCTTACAGACTTACCTGTGGGCTGTAATACAAATTATAAAATCGATTTATGAAATAAATACTTTTACAGACTGCACATAATGGTTTATGGTGAGGAAGCGTAGATGACGTGAATGCATTTTCAGATGGTGGAAAAAAGTAATCAGGAGGTACATGCTGGTCATCCTCTGAGGCTGTGAACAAATTGAAATTCCAGCCAGTCACGTGATTTCTCATGTGGAAAGACACACCAGTGTGTCTGTTAAGCAATGAAATACGTTGCTCCAGCAAAATAGATCCTCTTACATTAACCGAGAGACTGCAAGCAAACACTCTGGGAGGCAGGAGAGTTTTGTCACATTCCTCTTTTTAGTAAGATATAAGGATAATAGCCAGGAAAGTCACACTTACCCTAAGGAAGAAAATAACTTTACTCCTTACTATTCTCATCTGAGAATTTTACATTTAATTCTGAGACTTCTGACTTGAATGCATATGGGAAAATTCAAAATGTAAACAAATGTTTAGTAAGATGAAGCAACATAAACAGGATCAGTGGCTGTCTTGTTCATCTTCTGGATTTATTGTGGAGGATTGGTGTTTTGGGTGCCCATATAGGAGGGAAATTATTTATCTGAAAATTCTCCCTGGTTCTTCTAAAAGCAAGCAGAGGCTTGTGGTTGCAAAGCAAGGGATCTAGCTGAGGAACTCAGGGTAGATTGATTGCAATGTAACTAACAAAAAATTCTCTGGGAAGCAAGATCTGGCTTTATTTGGAATGAAAAAAGTCACCTTGCACACTGTTTTCTGCAGTCATTCATTCTGTAAAATTCTTCCCTTGTGCAGTCCTAGGCTGAAGCTCAGCAGACTCAAAGGTAAAGTTCTGATGATTTTTATCAGCTGGATTTCCCGTTTCTACTGACAGGAGACGTGCAAGGGGAGAGCTTTGGTGGGAGGCTGAGGAAATGTTGGTGGAGTTCTGTCTCCCCATTTCACTTCAGAAGGCTCCCCCCTTCCCAGTACTGAAGAGAGCTCTTTAAACAAGAAAGAGCCTAAACAGCAGTGACTATGTACAGCTCCTGCTGAAGGCACTGGGATCTGGGGACACTTAGCAGTTTGTTCAGATTCCCATTTCACCAGGAGCTGTGTGCATCTTTTCCTCTGGGTGTAGCCCTCTCATGACCTGTCTTGCTGTCCACGTGTCTGTGTATTTGCTGGCACACCGGTGCTGCAGAGGACATGACCTCTCCATTCCCCGTGGGCAGGTGAAGAAGATGGGTGGCTTAGGGCTGCTGGCTATGGACGTGCCAGAGAAGTACAAAGGAGCAGGCCTCGACTACCTGGCCTATTCCATCGCCGTGGAGGAGATCAGCAGGGGCTGCGCGTCCACGGGCGTCATCGTCAGCGTCAACAACGTGAGTGTGAGGGGCACGCATGGAGTGAGGTTGGCATGGAGAGAAGTGGATCTGTTGCTGTGGTGGGTTCTGGTGTGTTGGAGAGCACATTAGGGAGTTACTGGATTGGTTGTACCTTCAAGAGGCACTAACAACACAAAATTCTTAAAGTCTCTGTATTTAGGGCCAATACTCAAGTTTGGCTCTGAGGAGCAGAAGCACAAGTGGATCGCTCCCTTCACCAGTGGAGAGAAAATTGGATGTTTTGCCCTCAGTGAACCAGGTGATGTGACTCTTACCGTCCCTGTTACAAAGAACATGGTGTAGTTTCTTTCCTTGGTCAGGTTTAGGATGGACTTTAGGTCTTTGAAATTGGAACAGTTTGTAGAAGGGTGGTTTATAGCAGTTCTGTGTGAGTGAGGTCTCAGTACCCAAGGTATGAACTGCCATCCTATGGTCCCTGCTGAAAATACTCATTCCCTGTGTGAGCAGAGCTCTGGACACATCTGGCACATGTGGGCCTTTCCCTGTCCTATGGGAGGGACAGTGGTGACACTGCCACAGTTCAAGAGGTGCTGTGAGCTGATGGGGTGCAGGTGGGGGGTGGGTTTGCCCCCAGTGTGTCACCGATCACCTGAGGTTTGTTTGCTGCTGCTTTGCTCAGGAAACGGCAGCGATGCGGGTGCAGCCTCCACCATGGCGCGCCTGGATGGGGACGAGTGGGTTCTGAACGGCACCAAGGCCTGGATCACTAACGCCTGGGACGCCTCGGCCACCGTGGTGTTTGCTAGTACGGATAAATCCCTGAAGCACAAGGTGTGATAGTTTGTACCAGTCAGGAAAAAGGGGTGGGAGTGAAGGAGTTGTGGAGAAGCACTTTGCAACAGCCCTGGGACTCTGTTTTTAGAGCCGCACAGGCATTGAGCAGGGAAGGGGCTGATGTGCGCTGGCTTTATTCTGTCTCAGCTCTCCCCTCCTTCCTCCTGGTTACCTGGACACGTGGCTTTTCTGTAAAATGGAGGAAGCCTGTTGACAGCCGAGGAAGTGGGAAGGTAAGAGGACACCATTCCTGAGACTTTGGGTCTTGTTGCAGGGCATTAGTGCATTCCTCGTTCCCATGCCAACAGCTGGGCTGTCACTGGGGAAGAAAGAAGACAAACTGGGAATCCGAGCCTCTTCCACTGCCAACCTGATATTTGAGGAGTGCCGGATACCAAAGGCCAACCTCCTGGGGCAGCCAGGAATGGGCTTCAAAATCGCCATGGTAAGAGAGGGATGGGGTGCAGCTGTGGGTGTGTACAGCCATAGCTCCCAAATTAAGCGTTTTGTAAACCATTTCCAGAGGCAGCCACTTCAGTGAGGACTGCTTGTGTAAGCTGTTCTGTGTCACGTTAAGCTGTTGACCCTTCTTGCCAACATGAGAGGACTCATTCCCAGAGCCTGATGAATGTTTAATTTACACAGATCTTTGACAGCACTTTTACTGTGGCGGTTCTCAGCTGGAGGAATGCTGATGCCACTGAGGTGCTGTGCCAACAGAGGCAGTATATTTTAATTTTTCTCCTTTCCCAATCCTCTGTGCCTCCAGTTTGTACCCATAAATAAAGGGAAAACATGGCATTTCCCCATGTGATTACTGTGGCAGAGGAAAGTTGTCCTGGAGGTCCAGGACAACTTCTGGAGTGTCTCTGTCACAGTATGCATGTGACTTCTGAGGAGGGGCAAGGCAGCTGGGAACAGCTTTGTTTCCTGCAGTGAGGCACTGTCCTTTGAGAGTGGTCATTGCTCTCTCTGGAGGGGGAAAACACCGTTTGTTGGCCTGACATTTTGGGCCAAGCTCCCTGGAGCAGAGCCCATTCCATTATGTCCAGAACTAAAAGTGGTTGGTGACTGACAGGTTCTTTTAAAGACCTTCAGCCCAGGGTTGAGAAGATGGAGCCTTTTCTCTCTGTGCTGAAATTTCTTCCTCTACACCGTGAGGCAGAGCAGGTGTTTGAGCTAAGTTGGGTAATTGACTGGGTTCACTAATCAGTTTGAAAAATGCTTTCACATGTGTGTCCTAGTGATGAGGGCAAAAAAGGAAAACCGACCAGATTTCCAAAGTAAAATCAGCTGCAGAGTGAGTTGGGTCTGCTTGAAGAGTTCTTTCCAGCCCCTTCCAGAGCAGATCCTTGTTGTGCTGTTTCCCTTATTTTGTACCCTCTTTTTTTCTCCCAGCTAATAAGCAGTCTTTCTCCTTTCTGCTTCTATTGTTGAACTCCTGCCTTCTCTCTGCAGTGCCAGTGCCTGCTATAGCTGTCTATTCCTGCATAACTGGGAACATTCTGAATCAAGGAGGTCTCTGAACAGAGGATTTTAAGGCTACAGCAGCTTTCCAGCAAATCAGAAATGTGCATGTACTATTCTTGATCAAGTATGACTTGACGCATATATATTTCATGTCTTTTTCAGCAAACTCTGGATGGAGGAAGGATTGGTATTGCCTCACAGGCACTTGGAATAGCACAGGCAGCTCTGGATTGTGCTGTGGATTATGCTGAGAAGAGAATGGCCTTTGGGTCACCCATCACAAAGCTCCAGGCAGTGCAGGTACGAGCTGGGCACACAGGGTAGTTCCACAGGGTGCTGGGGTTGGTGGATAGTCCGTGTGTGCGCTCGGGTGTGATATCAGGCACACGGTGCACTTTGTACTGTCTGGGATAAACAGGGTGATAATTCTGTTTTCAAATGCTGTTAAAACCAATTTTTGGGACAGAGGCTCCTTTTCCTTAGATGGCCCCAGGGGTGGGAGAATTCGGGTATGTCCCCTTGAGCAGGCAGAGGCCTCGGACCAAAGGCAGTGTTTGTTGTTGCAGTTCAAGCTGGCGGACATGGCTGTGGCCTTGGAGGGTGCGCGCCTGCTGACCTGGAGAGCTGCTATGCTGAAGGACAATGGAAAGCCCTTCACTAAGGTACTTCCAGCCCTGCTTTTGTCCAGCAGCCACAGCACAGGACACAGGCTCAAGGCCAGGGAACCCCACTCCATAGGGCACTGCTGTGCTCAGCAGCTGCCCAGCCAGCGCTGCTGGGGTGTAACCACCAGCAGCTCCTGGGCCTGCTGCCCAGCCTTGGGCAGCCTGCTGAGTTCAGCACTGGGTGTAGCTGAGAGGAGAGGGGTGGCTGCTCTCAGCTGGCACCATCATCAGGCCTGTCTCTCTGCACAGCTGTTCTGTGAGTGTTCAAGCTCCTCGTGCAGGTGAGGGGTTCCTTTTTGTGACAGCTGCACCCTCAGTGATGTTTTCCTTCCCCAAAGGAAGCGGCAATGGCCAAACTGGCTGCATCAGAAGCTGCAACGTCCATCGCTCATCAGGTAACTGTCAACTAACAATTCTGACATACATCATGTGGGAAGGGACTCCGGATGTCTCACAAGTGCTTTGGGAAGGTGGGATGGAATCTCTGAATTTATATTTGAAACACACCAAGCAAGCAAGCAACCCTACGGCTGAAGCGCATTAGCACAACCATCTTCTCGGGTTGTGGGGAAGTAGGAGGATGGCAGGGGTTTATACTGGCCTGTGGCAGCTGTATTACTAAAGTGGTCTGTGCCTGCTGCTGTCCGGGACAGTGGCAATTTTAAGGAGCAGCAATGTGGGGAAGAGCATGGGGCCACCAGTCATCACCACTGCATCTGGATCAGATCCTCTGTTCCTCAGTTTAGTGTCCCCTGTTTTTAATAAAAGCACCTTAGAATATGGATCACTAACAGGTACCTCTGAAGCAGTTAATTACCCATCTGGAATATCCATATCGCTCTTACCCAGATCAATCCTGTGTATTCCTGTGACTGCAAATGAGCTGCACTCGTCCCCATGCGTCCCGCCCTCCCCATTATGTTTGCAGTGGGCTCCATTCCTCTTCTAGTGGCTGTGTATGTGCGTGTGCATTCTGTAGAAAACAAAGTTCTTGACCCCACTTCCTTTCTGAGCTGCTGCCTTTGTTTCAGGCTATCCAGATCCTGGGCGGGATGGGCTATGTGACAGAGATGCCAGCGGAACGGCACTACCGCGACGCTCGGATCACCGAGATCTACGAGGGGACCAGTGAGATCCAGAGACTGGTGATCGCAGGCCAGCTGCTGAAGGCCTACCGAGCCTGAGGAAGCTGACTGGAGCAACACACTGCCCCAAGTGCCTCGGAATGGTGCACAACAGTGACGGAGTTTGACCCTTGTGAATGAGGCTAATGATGGAGGTTTTCCTCACCAATGAGTAACTCACCCTCTAGTTAAAATGTGCTGATTTTTCTTTGGACAAAGTATGGCGCACGGAGGCTGGACTGAGGTTTGTAAGTGATGGCTGTGAGTGCAGGAGGGAGGAGGCAGCCTGTGCTCCTAGGGCAGCCTGGGGCTTCTCCTAAACTGGACTGTTGGAATGGCTCGGCAGTGGCAAAATGACAGCACTTCCCAGCCACTGCCTGTTTTGCTAAATTCGTCACTACATGGCACTGGATAAGCAGTGCCAGAGTTAGAGGTGCTGAGAGTCATGACCCCTGTGCCCTGCTCCAGGCTGCTGCTCACCTGCCTCTGCAGATCAGACTTCAGTGCAATTCAGGTGTGGGGTGCAGCTGTGTGTGAGCTCCTAACGGGACAGGCTGGCCTGAGGTAATCCCTGCAGCAGGGCACTTTCACTTCCAGCAGGAGAGGTGCCACACAGGAGGACATGCAGCGACAGCCTACACCCAGAGGGCTCTGAGCACAGACTGTGGCTGCTGTCTGCGTAGATGTGAAAACACATGAGAGAATCCCTCAATCTGGGCCAGCAGAGCCCAGCACCTGCTCTCTCAGCTGCTCAGGGATGTAGGGATAGAAGCAAAGGACAGCACAGCTGCAGTGCCTAGGACTACTTTATTAAAAAAAACCCCATAAAGTACCCCCTCTGCTCCCAAATCTGCTTCTACAATAGCAGCAGGAAAGGAAGTGCCTGACAGGGCAGTAATCTCTACATCTTACAGTTTTTAATCTCTACATGTTTTGGGCAACGAGGAAATGAAGAGATGACACACAAACCTCACCAGGAAGCTTTAGCAGTAGCACATCCTCAATCAGTGATCATTGGTAAGACATGAACTTTAAGAAGCTTCAGCAGCCAAGGGAAAAGCTCTCAACTCCAGAAAAGAGGGAGAGGAGTAAGACTGCAGCCTCCTTGTCCAAACAAGTACACTAGAGGTAAATGGTTATTTTCCTGTGGTGCCATTTATTTAGACTTGTGTGCAGAGAAGAGGAGCAGGATTTTGTTACACAAGAGAGCAGAGAAGACAAATAAAACCTGATTTAAAAGGACCACCACTCCCTCACCTTTTTTTTTTTTAATGCAGATGTGAATTAATTTAGAATAATTTCTTCCAGTCACAAGACACAGGAGCAGAAACCAGCAGGGCCTGCGTGCACCAGTGAGACCAGTTCTCAGTGATGTCAGTCATCCCTGTGCAGGGCGCTGGAGGGCAACAGCGTGCTGGGGCAAGGGCCTCAAATGCTGAGTTTCTCCTTGTTGCTCTCCCACGCATAGGGATTGACAGAAATCGCCAGGCAGTGCATTCAACAGAGCATTCCTACTGGAAGACCATTCCAATGATCGTGAATGTGTTGTAAATTATGGAGGGCTTCTCTGGATGAAGCTTGATTTCAGCCTGTGTCACCACTTTGATTGCTGCAGGCTCACTTCTGTGATGGTACATGACCACGTGGGATACTGTTCTGCACTAACTTCTTGCAGCCACTAAGGCAGAGGAGGAGCTGCAGGGATGTGAGGACTTCAGCAGTGCAGAGTTGCTGTTACGCTGCGCTCCAGCTGGATCCCCAGTGAGCCAGCACAGTCAGTCCCACTTCTGCCAGCCCATTTCCCCTCTCATCCAGGTGCTTCTCTTAGATCTGCTGTGCTCTCAGTGCTTGCTCACTGCCCCTCTTCACCCTCAGCCTCCCTCATTACCAGCTCTAATTGGCTGCAGCTTTTCTCCACAGCAGAATAAAACCATCCCTGTAGCCCACCATGGTGGCTGTGAGCACCTCAGCTGACAGAGAACACCTGAAGAACCTACAACCTTGGGGTATAAAAAGAAAAAAGGTGCAAAGGCTTTCAAACAAAAGCTTTCTGGAAGTTTTTCCCTGCTGCTTACAGGTTCAGAGAGCGAGCTCAGTGCCGTGTGACACTGCACTAGTCGCAGCAGTGCTTTGGGGGTAAAACATCAGTTACACACAAAGGCCCAGAGCAAGATACTTCAAGCTTACTCCTCGCTGCTGCTGGCTGAGAGAACTTTGTGTGATGAGTGTGTGTCGGCTCCTCAGGGCTCTTGCAGAGAAACTGCTGAAAGGGCAAAACACAAACGAGTTTTGCAGCATTAAATCAGAAACTCTTACCACGCCACTATCAGTCAGCACAAACCCAGGTGGGGGCAGGGCCAGGCTGTCCTTGGAGAAAAAGGTCTGTTCACAGGTGAAGCCACAACTTTATATCAACTGACAAATTCAGCCAACATTGCAAAGTTGGGGCACAGAGATGGGAAAATCAGGTTATACGTAAATTAGAAACAAGTAGGGAAGGAGATAAGTCACTTTTCAAGAACAAAAGCTACATTTCTCAAGGACTTGGTGGTTTTTGCCCCACAATGCTCTAAGAGTATTAAACTGGTTATGAGGCGTGAAGCAGGTGGAGCCTGAACTAGAATCCTCTCTTAGAACACAGTTACAGTAACTAGGAGTTACTTCCTGCCCCACCTTAGACCTGATAGCTTTTATATCACATAGCTCAGACTCTTCCTGTGAGTTCCCAGCAGACTAAAGGAAGAGATGAGCTGTTGGAAAAAAGGACAGATTTATTCTGATTTTAAATTAGATCTTTGTTTTGCCTAAGTTGAGAACCCTCACTATCAACACAAATCTGGCAACAGCCACACATTCAGGTTACGTTGGGAATTTGAAGATGGAAAATACTGTATTTGAAAGACATCCTGAAGTAAAAAAGCAAAGTTCCTGGAAGAGTAATAGAATGAAGACATGAAATAGTGATAAGAAAATGTGACACTGCTGTAACTTGATTGAAAAATGAAGTTTACTACTTCTTACCTAAGAAACTAATTTCAAATTCAAATTTTGGAACTCATCATGTTTACAAGGTGAAGTGTGATTTTAGGGAAATGTGAGCATACAAACAGTACCATGTCTAAGCTGGCTGTTCTCAAGGATGCAGCAGAGAACCAGACCTGTCAGCAGATTTGTACACTACAGTTCTGGTCCATGTCCTGGCAATTGTGCTATAAACACACCCTAGTCTATCACTTCTGTGCCAGCATTTTACCTCTTGCAAGAAGGCTTATGTTAGTTAATTATTAAAATAGTTATTTTTGACAACTTTTCCAGAAGAAAGGGCAGGTGGTTGGAGAATCTCACTGCAGGACTTTGTGTCAAGTAGTTTATTACGGAGTTCAAGAAAGAAAGCATCAGCAGCTGTACCAGAGCCCATGGGGACAGGAACCCAGGTCCTACAGTCTCCCAAAATCCAGAGGACCCAAAGCAGCCAGTACAAGCTTGATCCTCAAGCAGAGGAGACACATCAGACTGGAGAGACAGGGACCAAAGGTCCATCTGTGCAGGGAGGACCCACAGCTGAGCAGCCAGGTAGGCTCCATTTCTAATCCCCCTGAATGGTTGAGGTGGGACAGCTGAGGGACAAAACTTTTTAAGTTTAAGCTGCAGCTGTGGGAGAGGTTTAACTTAGGACAGTTAAACTTCAGTGAGCCTCTGAGACAAGCACCAAAATCCTTTTCCTGCCAGCTGAAGGGGCAGCAGACTCCTTCCAGTGCAGTGTGTGCTCACCTGGGTGGGTCCCCAGCACAATCTGAGGGGCAGAGACAGAGGGCTCAGTAACGGCTCACTCGTGTCTCCTGGTGCAAGAGAAGGGCACGGAGTGCAGGGGGGCAAGACAGCTTAACAAGGAAGGCTAGGCTTTTTCTGAAAAGCTAAATTAGTTCTCATTAAGTATTTATCAATTAGCACTTCTAGAACTTTTTCCAGAATGCTTCTCTAAGTGTAGAAATTGTTACTAAGGACGCTTTACAGGCATGGCCTAAAAATGCTGCTGCAAAACAGAGAAAGACCTTGTATTTTAATTCCAGAGGAATTCCAAAAAAATAATTCCAAAGGAGATAACTGCTGTGGAGCTGACAGCACCTGAGCTGTGCACACCTGTCAGGTAGGTGCAAAGGCTGGGCAGATAAAGCAGCAGCAAAGTGGATCTGAAGCTGTTATTCTGTTGCTTGGAACTTCTCAGCAAAACAAAAGCCACCAAAATAGTCTTTTTTACTTGAATACCCTCCTCAATATTTTATTCACCTTATGTTTGAGCTATAGCTCAAAACTGATGCCTGTCCCAAGCAAGTCTGGGACCTAATGCCTGGCACAAATAGAAAAAGCAGATTCTCAATGAAGAACTGTTAATTGCATTAAAAAGTGACAGCTGAGGATGAGCACTGCAGGTGCATGGTAGAGGGAATGCTCTCAGCGACGGGAAAGAAAACTCAGGGGGTGTGTGTGTGAGATAAAGTCACAGCGTCCCCCCTGCCACACCCACCCACATTTGCTAAATCTCAGTTCGCCCCCCAGGGCTGAGCTGTGTCTTACTGTGTTTCCTGGGACATTCCAGCTCTCTTGGAGGTGCATCCCAGCCAGCTCAGAGGCATAGCCCCTCTGCCACCCGTGCCAGACCTGAGAACAGAGGAAGGGGTTAATTAATGACAGTAATGACAGTGCACACATGTGGCTGGACAAAATTTCCTGCCATGTCCAGTATGCTCTTTGTGTACCACCCGACAGCTTCAGGTGTTTGACCAACCGCCCCTACCTGGAACAAAACCAGTCCCAAAGTCACCTCAGTGCTCAGTCAGAGTCAGTCTCCAACACCCCTTCTTTTCCCATGCCACTGACAGTTCCCAGCATCTGTCAACTAACCAGAGTTCCCAAACCTCGCCTGGCACAGTGCTTGAAAGGAAAAAAGTTTAGTTACCTGAGGGAGGCCTTTCAGTCAATAAAATAACAACTGGAACTGCTGGTTTTAAAAAAGACAGAGTAAAATCCACACTTTAACAGGCTACAGGTACAAAGCAGTCAACACACAAACTCCAATCAGTCACAACAGTAAATTAGGACAGTTTTTCTCTTTTCTTTTTTTTTTTTTCTTTGAAGGGCAGGGGCATGGAAAAATACAGCACACTAATGAAACAAAATGCAAAAAATACAAAAAAATAGAAAATAGAAAAAATGTATTTACAAGTGATACATTACTATGATCAGAAAGCACAAAGACAATTGCTGCTATAATACATGCACTGGTCAAGAAGGAACTACTAAAAACCTGCAAGGGAGCTGTTTGTAAAAAAATAAATCAAAAAAAGGAGAAAAAAAAAAAAAGAAAAAAGACACCCCTACCTCCTCCCCCCTCAGACACACAGGGCTGGGTTTGAACTTTTTTCTTCCCTAGTTTGCTACATTGATCAAATCAAATATCCCCTAAAGTCCATGGTACAACCAGTACAAATACTACACTTGGTTTTAAACTGCAGGTTCAGTTGTAGGAGGGGGGAAAAACAGCAGCTCATTGTAGATCCATATACATAAAGCCAGAGTAACTGCGCTACATGCTAAAAATTACAGCAAGCCCCTGTCTGCTACACAGCATGATCTTAGCAGGTTTTCCTTTTTATTTATTCATATATATATCTATATGTGTGTATATATATATGTATAAAAATCGTGCCCTTTTTCACTGCAATATGACATCTGGGTGGAAATGTAACTTGTTACAACAAATTTTTATATGTATACTGCAAGAAGTCACTCAATGTCTGTGGATTTAATAAGTAACCTCACACCACAGGAAATATTTAATAAATCAAAAAAACCCAATATTGTGACAGAAGACCTTCTGTCTCAGTTCTTTTCAAAACCGAAGTCCCGCAGGAAACTGGTCCCAATGTCCACAAGGGGTTCTCTGAAGAAGCCTCAGTTTGCTTAACCGTTTTTGCGTTTAGTGTTCACAAGTTTTTGAACGACGTCAAGCCGTTTTTAGTTTCAAGTCTGTCTCTTCCTCTCTCACCAAGGTAATAGTCTGGTACTAATCCATCCGAGTGAGGAAAAGAGGAAAGTGGCTGCAGTTGCACAAAGGGTCCCCAATTCCACATCTGCAGGGAGATACGGAGTCACGCGGAGCTCTGGGATTTTAGCTTTTGTTTCTTTCCCTCCTTTAATACAAAGTCCTTTCATACGTGTCCCATCACTGGTACCTTCCCAAGTACCAGCCAGTCCAGCTTTAGGAGACAACAAAGCCACAAGTTAAAGTGAAAAGGACCAAGGCAGAAGTTCAGGTCACTTCCTGTCCGTTCCATCATACTTCCAGGAAACGGGAGCTGCTGGACTTGGAGTGGAAAGGCTCAGACCACATGCGACGTAGATCGCCCTAGGCAGGGAAACAGCACAAGGACCTCAGAAACTCTCAACTCTGCTTAGAAGTCACATTTTAAAATGCACACAGAATTGCAGACACATCTTAGAGCAAATCTATTCTTCACCTGTTTTGCAAATTACAATAAAGACAGTAAAAATAAATCCTTTCCCTGTGAGGCCAGAACGTCTTCCTTTTAGAGCAGATATACCCCAAACAAGTTTCTGATGGGAAGGAAATAATTATTCAGGTTGAAAATCCTGCCCTTTCTTATATTCTGCTCTGCAGAATGCTAGATGTGTGCTTCAACAACAGCCCTGAAACAGGAAAGGTAACTTTTAACATTTCTGTTCAGAACAGGTGACTGGGAAGAGGCAAGCAAGGTTCTGCCTCTCCAGTCACTGTTCAGACTTTGTGCACATGGTGTTTCGTGACCAGCTGGACAACGACAAATTCACTTAATTAAAACAGAATTTAGTAAGTTTATAATTACTAGTACTTTATGTGCATTAATCTTTCATTTCAGAAACTCATCTCTCAGTTGCTCAGTCCTCTGAAATGAAGACTGACCCGACAGCAGTGGTTCCTCTGTTCTGGACCAGGGCTGCCAGGGACACACATCATCATCCTCCTGAGAGCTGCTGCCCAGGGCAAGGACACTGACCCTGCTGCCAGCTGGCCCAGGGCTGCCCACGTGTCCTCCCCTCTTACCTTTAAATAGGCCATGGTGAGGAGTGGCAATAAAGTGAATGGTACCAAATAGAGCAGGGCAGGCTGGGCTGCCCGGTGAATACGAGAAGCTACTGTTGCAGTTAATAAACCTGTAAGAGAAAAAAGCCTCTATAAATATCTTCAGGTTGCAGGGAGATGTTCTCAGCATTTCATCCACTGAGGCCTCCTTCACCCCATTCTGAGAGACAGGTGAGAAAAAGTTACTTCTCTGTGCTTTGCTTTCTCTGAATGCAGTTGAAACAAAACAGTGAAAAATTATTCTCTTTTAGTATTAGGCTGTGTTGAGCCACTTGGTCCAGTTTTGAATCTTAGACTAAGCCAAGAATAATTCACACAAAATACAACAAAAGGTGAAGGGGGGAAGCTGACTGCGTCCCTCTGAAGTGCTGCTCTTGGGACTGCTGGTCTGTGGCCCCTGGCCTGAGCAGTTGGAGCTCAGAGGAAGGGTGGTACACATCAGGAATGACTTTCCTGGACACTTGCCAGAAGGGAATGTAGGGGGGAAAATCGAGGTGTGGGGGAAGGAAGGCTGTTGGTAGGAAATGATCTTTCCCTTTCAGCCTCAGAAGGGCTGCGGGAGGTCAGGATATGCACACGCATGCCCTGACTGGAGAGCCCCTGCTATTTTATACTAGGCAGCAAAAGGCTGGCTACAGCAAATTAGAAACAGCATTCCAGTTGTAACTATTGATGGTTTTCTGTAAGTACTACTATGTCACAGGGTCAGAATACAAAAATGCAGGAATTGCCTAGGTGAATTGCTTAGATCTGCTATGTATTAACCACAGCATAATTCATTTGGAAACTTCCATATTTTTCCCATCACTCAGGTATGAGCTATGACACTTTTTATGTCAGTGAAGCAAAGTACAAGTGCTAACAAAAACACCCTGATAATCTTCTTCATCCTCTAAATAAAATACAACAACTACCAAAAAAAATCTTGAAGACTACAGAAGGGCTTTTCTCCCTAGACCATGCCAATAAACACAAAGAGAGGAGGATTAAAAAGAACATAACCAAGCATCCTCTCAAAGCCTCTTTACACTTGCTTTCATCATCTTTTAAACCTACTACAATAATCCCACATCTGTTCACTTCGGCAGCTCTTCCTATTGAACTAATTACTCACCTACAAAATAGCCGATAAGTGTGCAGTGAAAGTAAGAGACCTTCTGCATACGCCCAGAGATGTTCCCTGGTCCTGGGGCACCGCAGGAATCACTGTTGGCTTGTTTTTTGTAGTTATCGTAACGCAGGACGAAGCAGAGCAGAAGCCCTGGCATCACAATATCTCCAATCCCCAGCATGGAGAAGTGGCTGCCTGTGGAACTAAAGAGCAACTGAAGTGAGTTCATGGCCAAAACACAAGGTGACAAGCTCTAGACTCCTCCACTGTGGTTTTGAGCTTCATCTGGCACAGCCTCTCTTTCTACTGGCAAACTTGCACCTAGCAGAACCCAATGCTGGCTAATGGGGTTTTCCTCAGTGGTTTCTCCACCACCTCAGCTTTACACAAACCCATTTGGGCAGGGATGACATTGCTCCAAACCAGTTTCCTTCTCCCAGTAGTGCTTAAGCTGCTTTTGCCCTCCACTCACTCAATGAAACAGATCCATTGACTCAGTATTTCAGTCCTTTCCCTCCTCAGTGCTGATGGGAGGGACCAGTTGGCCCTTTTTATCTGACTGTGATTACCACTGATAGGCAGTGCACCTTCATCACCATGCACACAGATCTAAAACAAGGCAGTACATCCATTTTGGACATTCAGACAAAACAGAAAATTACAGTTTTGCCAGATTCCCAGAAAAGAGCCAACTGTGAAAAAGATTAAGAACGAAAATCATCTATTATCTTAAATCCAAGATACTTTCCATGAAAATGAAGGCAAATTAAGTTACCACAAAGTTGACAAAAGTGAACAATTTTGGTTTTATTGTTGCAGACAATCAACTTCTAATCTCTGAGCATCCCAACATCTAAAGAAACAAGAACTGAGTAACATGCCAACAAAACCTACTGCCTGACTGCTGCTGCACTGAGCTTGCTGCCCCACCAGGCCGTGGGCGTGTCTGCTTACAGACCTGAGCCATCAGGGAGAGCCCCTGGAGCAGGGACATGTGGAATAATCTCCTCCAGCACTGCGCTTGCCTGGCAAGCCACCCTGACTTAGGTCAGTTTCCAGCCCCTTCCCCATCACCTGCAATTACGCAGTAATCCAGACTATTCTGATGTTATAATAAACCTCAGATCTTCTGCTTTTAAGTGCGAGGTCACACTAGCAAGCATCAGGCTGCAGAACTCACAGGAATGTCCTAAATGTCCTGCTCTGAACAGGGCACCTTTTACCCCAGTCAGGGTCTTTTCTCTATGAATGAGCAAAGTCTCCAGTCCTCACTGCTCATTATACTCCTCTTTAGCATGAAGAGGGAATGACTAAACAGGGATCTCAGTTGGTATTTTCCAACAGAATTAGTACTACTAAGTATAGGGAGGGAAAACATTTCCCATGTAATACAGTAAAAGAAGCTGTTACCTTGGGAATACAAGTTTGCCAGGCAGTGACAGACGGGGAACATCTCTGCCCACATTTGGTCCCAGGTGAAGTTTCCGGGACAACACGTCCAGGGGATTATCAGCTGGTTGTGTGGCCACTTTCACCATAACATTGCTGTTAAAGATGTAGGCAGAAAAAAAGACCTACAGAGCAAGGAAATGAGAAGTTACAAACTGCAATTACACAGCAACTCAAGCTGCATGTATTTTTGCTTTGCTATTCAAGACAAGAAAGGATATTTTCCAAATTTTCCTTATACATACGTTGTATATATGATGATAAAAGGCAAAATGTATTTCAAAAATTCAGATAGAGCTTTTTACACTATTAATCCTCAAGAATAACTGGAATATACTTTCTGATACCAAGATACTGATTAATATCTTGAGATCCTTTGGCAAAGGATCTGTCTGGACAACAAGCAGACAGTGTGGGATGACAAATGCAGATAACAGCACCCTGAAAATAGAAGAAAGCTGCAGAACAGAGAAGAGGTAAGCATGGTGCTCACTCATAAATGGAATGAGGCAGCCCTTGTCTCCAACAGGCTTTTATGCTGCCGCCCATCCCACTGGAAAACTGCCTGGCTGCCAGAGCTGTCAGTGGGCTCTGCCCTGAATCAGTACTCGGTGTTATGCAAAGGTAAAACAAACTCCTTTTGCTATTACAAAATACATTCTGTCAGCTTTCTTGTAGAAGTGCACTAAGATTTCATGCCAACCTGTCTGGCTGTAAGTCCATTTGCATTCCTGTTCTCCAGATTTCACTGCTAATCAGAAGCTGGCACGTGCACCCTGTGCCAGTGTGGACACGGCTGCGTGGGAGGGGGAAATGCTTGTTCTCATCTTCAGCCAGCTTTCAAAATTTGAGGTCCAAATTCTTTATTTTAATAATATGCAAAAGTCAAAATATTCTAATCTTATTCCTGCTTTTTTTTCAAGTAATTAGCAAGGAAATAATTCTGTATCCTGTTGTAGAATTCAACATCTCAGAATAGAGTGGTGGAGCCAATCTTCTGGCTTTGCTAGATTTCCTCAACTTCATACCAGTAGAATTCATGTAAAACTGGCCCAAGGCTGGTAACAAATCTAAGGCATAAAAGCAGTTTTAGCAGAACCAAACCAAACACTTACCCAAAAGACATCATAAATTAGTAACCCAGAGAGCAGCAAGCAGGAAACCTTCAGGCTCGGCAGCCGAACAAAGGCTATCATTGCAACACACAGGCCCATAGCCAGAGCTACAAAATGCAAGACATCATTAGTTCATTAAAAATAGCAAAACAAACAGAAAAACACCAATCCCAAGCCAGTATCCCCCCCCCAGAACCCCAAAGAAGCCTGTGTTTGCACCTGTGCAGCTCTGCATGCACTAGATGACTGTCTGCTGTTTCCAGACAGTGACATTCTTCTTACCAGGGTTAAGCAAAGTCAAAATACACTCAGTAGCCAACTGCAAACACGTCCCCATGGAAGCAGAGATCCCTCTGCAGGCACAACCGCCTGTTCCACTCAACTTCCACCACCCACCACAAAGAAATGTTTCCATGTCCTCTGTCCTAGACACTCCATCTCCTCTGTACAACCCTGACTACCCACTTTAGAACAGAAGCAACAAAACAACTTTGAATTCTCTGTGTTCCAAACACAAACCTCTGCTTTTCCTCTATTAGTTTTTCTAACAAATGCATAAAGTAAATAAGATCCTTGACTCTTAATTCAGAAAGGGCACGGTTACTTGACTTGTTGGAACTTGGTCTGACAAAAACCCACTCAAACCAAACTTCTGCTTGGGCAAGACTGTGCAAGACCGCCTGAATACCATGAAATGTCATCATTTAGATATCCAGTGATTTCCCAATAACCAGAATGTGTGTGAAAGTTTAGGGGAAAAAATATGGGTAAGTTTTTTCCTAATCCCTCCTAAGGGTGAGTTTTCAGTCAGCTCAATGAGCTGAACAACATGACATAGCTCAGATTTTCACTCTGTACCAAGGGGAATTTTGTCAGGGTAGAAAGGTAAGATTTTAAACAAAAACCCAGTCTTCACATTTGTGCCATTGCCTGCTTCTTTAAGCCCACCCTCAGCTACCAAGGATACTCAAGTGACAACTGAATGTATTTCTACTGGTTACAAGTAAATCCCCAAAGAAATACTTACAATGAAACAAATTTTATAAAAACTTAAAAAGCAAATCAGCTTTCGCCTATGATATCAGTCTATTTGCAAGGAATAACAGAGCCCACTTGGGATCAGATTACAGTCAATCATGCAGACATTTGTCAACAAAATGTCTTTGTCTAACATGACACAGAATTTGTAAGAAGTTACAATCCCATTTTTGCCAACTGGAACTGCAGGGTGCCCACCAGTGAGACAACTGGACTCAGCCAAAATGGACAAATTAACCTCTGGCTTCTCAGGCTGTAATTATGGGGCTGGGACACCTTACACTTGCATTTCACCTGAAAGCTGGGGAGATCTTCCATCCACTCACTAGGAACACATCCATACACATTCAAGGGAAACAGGGCCCGGGCCTCCTGCCATTGTGGCTGCCTGCAGTGCCCAGGGGCTGCATCCCAGCGACTCTGCCAAGCCCACCTCATCTCCTGAGAACCCCAGGTGTCAGGGCAGCCAGTTTTGACAAAGCAGTGGGATTACTGACACAAAAATGTACCCTAAGTCACACTGCACAACTGTAACTAGCTACAAAATGTGAGCAAATTATTGAGGTTTAAAGAATTTGACACAGCAAAGCAGCAGGAAGAAGAACTGCATTCAGGAATTCAGTATAGCCCTCAGTTACAGACTTCCTCAGCAGAAGAGCAAATACAAGGGAACAGACTGTTTTAAATCAAAGAGGTTTCTCTAAAGCCAGTGTTAATAATAGCTCAAACAAGCCTATATTTAGGAGAGGATTTCCAGGTTATAATTAATGAGAAATGGAAATACTGTAAGCAGTTTTATCTACTGTTCACACACTCCATTTCTCTCTCACTGAAATGAACACAGGCACATGCACAAGGCATCAAACTAAGCAAATACTGGGTAGAAAAAATCCTTCAGTTGACAGTGAAATACACATGCTAATAATTACAGAGTTTTGCAAATGCTTTAAGAAACACTGGTAAATTTAAAAAACAAGAGAAGTAGGAATGCCCGAGAGCAAGTACAAGTAATATGGGCCAAAGTGCAGTCAATGGACTTCTCTAAATGGAAGGCAGCTTCCCCATCCAAGCTCATGCATAGTGTTGACAAACAATAGAAGGCAGATCTTCACTGAAATATACTTCAGATCATTAAAAAAAAAGACAAAGATGAGAGAAAGACAGAAAGAGAGGTAGAGCAGCCACACAACCAGCAGCTCTGGTTTGGAAGTGCTGTGCAATGGGTTAACAAGGCTGAATAAGAAAGCATTGGAGGAGGCAACCGTCAATTAACAGAACAAATTAACTCGAGTCCCTGAAAACACACTCCGTATGGAACAGGGATATCCTGAAGATTAAGAAAATTCTTGCATACGTGATTAGACTGGCAGCTTTTCAGCTCTCCTGCATCCAGAGCAGGTGAAAGCTCCAAGATGCTGCTGGTCTGGGGTCTGGTTTACAAAGCACTTGGTCAGCTGGGGAGGCTTTAACTTCCCCCACAGGCCACCAGGTGAAGCTCTGATCTGATCAAAGTGTCATTTAAAAGAAGGGAGTAAGAACAGAGGCCCCATTGCTGCAGCAGCTCCCAGGGTATCCGTGACCATGCCATTCACTCTGTAACTACAGATATTCCATGCATCTGTAGCACTCCTGTTGTACATCTCCAGCTCTGTCCACTGTTTAGGAAAGCTTTTATTTTAACCAGGCTTTACCAGGGAACAGTGCCCATCCTTGGTGATTCTGTCATTACACAATCTGCTCTGAGAAATAAGCATTTCAATACCTATAAATGTGCATCATCACACGCCAGAACAACCCCCCGGAGCCCCCACGGGCTCAGTCTGCCCTGTAACACATCCTGCCTTTAGAAACACTTCAGCCAAGGGCTGTGCAGGCGGGGGCAGCGTAGGATTTGGGCACTGAAGGTTGTTCCAGCAGGAACCGCCACACCTCAATTTCGTAAGGACTGGCAATTACCGAGAAGTATTTCCCGTGTTCTCCTCAGCCCTCGCGCCGCAAAGCTCTTGCACACTGAGACCATCAACGGCAACTGCCCAGCCCCGAGCGATCAGCCAGGACTCTCCACATGCTGCTGCCCAGAAGAACACCCGCCCGTTCCTCCAGCTCCTCCTCCGGCCCCGCCCGGGCGATGAGCAGCACGTTCACAGCGCCCGCTTCATTCTCTGCCCACGGCCGAACGCAGGATCCCCGCGGGCCGGCCACAGCCAGCGCTGCCTTGGGAAGGAGCGCTCCGCTCGGACGCACGAGCGGCGCTGCTGCCCGCGCTGCGCTCCGGACCCGAGCCTGGCGGCTCCAGGACTCAGCCGCAGAGGAGGCAGAGGTGATGGGATCTCACGTGCAGCAGCACAGCACGAGGGCTAAAGCTCCAGTCTGCTTCCCTGACAAAGGCCCGTAAAAGCTATTCCCTGTTTAGTGTCACTGGCAAACAGCGATTTAATTGGATATGAACAAATGTCACGTATATAGTTCAAGCTCCCTTAATGAACTACAGAAAATAATTCAAAGCGAGACAGCGGCAACACAATTCAGTAAATCATAAAAAACCTCCAAGAGAAATAAAAGCCAAACGCTACTCTGCACCAGCAGCTCAGAGCTCTGTAGATGAATTACTGCAAAGTCCACCATGTCAGACTGAAGCACTCACAAAAATAACTATTTTTGACTAAATGCTTCAGCTGATACCTCAGTGTAGACAACTCTTCAGATTCTGCCAAAATCCACACTTGACATTCCTTTTAGCTTTGCAGGTACTGCAGATCAAGTGTCACCCTTGATTTCATGGTGGGCTACTCTGCTTATCACAAAACAGACTTTGTCTGCATTTTTTCATTTAGCACAGACTTTGTCTGCATTTTTTCATTTAGCATCTGGTATTTTAAAAGGTATTTCCCTTCCGTACAACAGGTGGGACTTGTAAAGCAGTTCAAACCGTGAATGAAGCATAAAGAATGAAGGTGCCATGAGAGGTTTCAGTGCTAAGGACTTGCTCCTGCAGCTGCTGCTACCTCATTTAGGAGGAGCTGGAAGCTGATGGGATGAACGCTTTCTATTGTAACAAACAATTTCAAGGGCAGGTAATGTTGCAGCAATTTTTCCTCAAGCAATCACGGCCTCAGAGTGCCATTACACCATGTCCTAAGCCAATTTAGCTGCCTGACACTGCTGAGAAGCAGAGGTCCTGCTCCTGCCTACCCCTTCATGCCTTTGCTGTTATATCCACTCCATCCCCTCAGATCCCATCATGCTGCCACTTACCTTCTGCCAAATTTAGCACATACCTGACTACACAATAATCCAATTCATCTCACTGCAGCAGCAGAAAAATAGGCTGGCAAAACCCAAGTATGCTGCCATTGTAGTGAGCTGGATCAGTTCATCATGTGATTGAGTGAGTGCCAGAGCTAGCACAAGAGATTTGGAAGGCAGGAGGGAAGGACGGCAGCTCCTTTTTGGAACAGTAAGCTGTGAATTCAGGTCAACCACCACGAAAAAAACCCAATAAATCACACCCTCAAGCCAGCTGGCTGATTGCCAGTTTCGCCCATCTCACCACCCAAGGCAAGCATCGCAGAGATCAAAGACAACCAGCTACTGTGAGCTGCCTCACAACAAATTATTTGAGCATCGGAACCAATAAACAACAAGATGTACAGCAAAAATTAACCAGATTTTTAGGATCAAGCTATGAATCATAAACAACCACTGTCTCCACACATCTTTAACTCAATCTGGCCATTCACCCTACACCACACAGGTGCGGAATACCTTTCATGAGTGTTCTGGCACTTCCCTGGAAGCTTTTACAAACCAGAAAAACAGGTGTTCCAAGCACTCCGCTGGCATGTTCCTGGCAGTGGCTCTTCAGGGAGTCTGCCACACAGCTCAGCAGCCAAGCCATTAATATTAGCAAATTCCACCCATCATCACCAGGCAAATGATGTGTCACAACAGGCACAAACCAGCAGTAAAACCCCTTAATTCACATACTCACCATCCATTAGGAGCCAGTGGCCAGTTAGGACCCAGATAAGGACAAGCATCACAGACAGAGAAAACGAGAGCAACTCAGCAGCAGTGAAACGCCCACAGCAGCCAAAGGAAATCCTAGAACAACACACAAACATCAGCTGGAAGACTTTATGTTTCCATTTAAAGAACAGAAAATGGACACTGTTGGAACAAGGCTCAACTGCTGATGAAAGATGCCAAGAACAACTGAAGGGAAGCTCCTCTGCCACAAATAGGTACCAAAACAGCAACAAAATAAAAGCTTTCCTCACACTCAAATACTGTGTGCAAAGCATGAACTGCAGAGATGGAAAAAACCCTGTACATCTTGGCATCTCTCTTGAAATTGCCACCATTCCTAGCGCCACCTAAGATAGTGCTTTTAGCAACATGAACTCCAATCATAAGGTTAAAAAATAAAATTAGTTTCGAAACATGACATTAACAGCTGTAATTTCCACTGGTTTAACTACAGTCTCCGAAAGAGCCAGCATTAAAATCTAGAGTCCAATGTTAACAAACATTAAAATCCAGTGCCAAATCCCAAACTCTAAAATCTCATCCAAAATAAGCCAAACTTATTAAAAATCACTGTTGGGAAATCTAGTTCCCTGTAATGATATTGCATTTCCCAGGCTGGCAAGTGCGAGTGACTTGCAGAAATTGTGCTTCCTACTTTCAAAATGGAAACATGATGTTGGCACAGAAAAATATGCACAAACGTCAGCCCTGAGGTTAATGCTTATTAAAGAATTCTCATTAAAAGAAAGAATACAACACACAAGAAGAGGAGCAAAGGATTGCTCAAGTCCTTACTTGTTTTGAGGTGAACAAGGCCGTGTTAAGTACTGGCACATCGGGAGCAGAAGGAAAGCAAAAGCTATTGTTGCAAGGACTACGAAAAGAAGAAAAGGTAATATTAGGACATTCAGACCTAATTTCTACAGTACACAAACAGGCTTCTCCAATTTGAAAAAGCTCTTGCAACAATGTCCTTTTATCATATACTCAGTATTATTCCAGCATGAGCAGCTCAAGGCTCTGAGGTTTTCTGCACAACAGTGAGCCTTCAGACTGAAATGAAATGAAAGCTCTCAAAGGAATGCAACGCCCCATCCCCAAACCTTAAAAAAAAGTCTTAAATCTATTCATGAACATGTCAGCAAGAAAAACAGTTTTCACATATTCTGAGTAAAAAAAAAAAAATCTGCTACAAACTGGTTGTGAGATTTGCTTCCAATTTTTCAACATACAACACAGACTAACTCAGCATAATAAAGGAGTTTTTTCCACTTTTTAACTCAGATAGTAATTTTTTCCCCCATCTCACTCGAAATTCTTTATTCATTACTAAAACACAGTACAACTTCAAATAACTTATAGCCAGTAGCTGGCAACTTCACTTTTTTAAAATACAAAGTGCTTTATGTTTTTGAAAACAGAATGATAAAAATACATAAATATCCAAACAGACTATTTCCATAAACATTTTCTTTTTCAAGCAGCATACTTATCCCACCCACACATTTGTAAAAACGTTTAGGAACTGCTGATATTTATAATCATTTTTCCTTCCAGTTTTTTTAAAGGACTGTTTAAAAGGCTGGAGCGTGAGGGCGTGGAGACACAGACATGTCAGCAGCACACATCCAAAACTGCAGCAAGAACAGACTGCAATGAAAATGGAAGTCACTTGGAACTTTTTGCATGCTGCAATTCAGATCTTTGTGCTGTCCTCTACTTATTCCTTTAAAAATTGTTGTTGCTGGTTTTTAGAAGGGATTTTTCTTCTCTTCTCAAATGAAGATGATGGGAAAGAATCAAACACTCTCTTACAGTTTAAGCCATTCTCACACAGTTTAAGTGAACTGGAGAAAAATTCGTTCGGTCAAACCACCTCTTTCCCTTCTGATGGGAGGAAGATTTGAAACAAAACAAAACAAAAAAAGGAGAACTTGAATAATCTAAAAAGAAAATTTAAGAAGTGTCTGCATACAAACAGCACCACGAAATCTCACAGTTCTATCAATACTTCAGGGGGGGAAGAACAAACAGTGTGGCAACTCTGCACAAACTGAACCAAGAACCTCTTCAGAGGTGCTTGGCAAAGAACAGTGCCCAGGAACCCTGTGAGTGCTGCCTGCCCTCCCTGCTCCCTGCCCTGCCGCCACCACCGCAGGCTCAACCCTCCTTGCCCTTGGAATCTCCTCCCCGTTGCTCCCCTGCACCTTCTGGGCCGGTGTCCCCACGAGGGCTCGCTCAGAGTGAGAGTTAAACTGCAGTTAAACTGCACAGCTCCAGTGCAGAGCCGCGAGCACCCGCTCCCAGTGTGCTCCTGACTGCAGGCTTCCAGCCCCAAGCCTCCCGGCCCCTCCAGCCTCAATCCCGGTGATTCAGTCAGGGATCCCTTGGCTTAACTCCTGTCTGCAGGCAACGCCAGCTCTGGGGCTCTGCCCTCCGCCGAGCAGTGGGTCCTGGCCTTGGCTGCTTGCTGCACCTACACTTGCTCCTGACTCTTCCCCGAAAGGCAAATCTCTGTGAGAGGAAGATTTAAGAAGGGTTTAAGAAACCAGACAGATGTAATTTAGCAGTCCCCCACATCAGCCCTTACTAGCTACAGAGGATGTAAAAGAGCATGACCTGAGCTTGGTCTGTCCCCGTCAAGGGACACAGGGACCAAGTTCCCAAGTCCAGCAGGGTCCCCATCCTGCTGTACAGCCTCTGAGGAAGCTTTGCATTTCAGAGGTTCTGGGCTTGATGACATCCTCTGATGCAAGCCCAAGGAAAAGCACAAACGCCATAAAACCAGATTCAAGAATAAAGATAACCAAGAGCACTGACCCCCAGTCCCCTGAAACCTGTAACAAGCTCCAAGGGACACAGAATCCTCTAGTTATACAGAGAAGTGTTACAAATAAAGTTACAATCCCAAGGTCATTTTAAAAATAAATGGACCAATAACCCTGACAAATTCAAATTCCTATTTTGTCATAAATCTTTCCTTGTAATATCTCATATATTTGTCTGTATATATTACCCTGATATCTAGCATACAGTAGAATCTATCTGAAGTATTTTTTTAATAGGAAGGAACGTATGTGTCATAGGTCAAAGTTATAAAAGCAGAATTCAACAGGCCTCTACAGGAGGTAGAATTAGACAGGAGTCTCGAGACTAGAGATTTAGATTTCACCCACCAGCATCAGCCCTCTTTAAGAGGCTGGAGAGGATGCACACCTCAGGAGTTAAACCATGAGGGCAAGGCCTGCAATGAACTAGCAGAGGATGAGAGGTATTTAGGAGTTCAAAACTCTTCACAGACTCAGTATGTGGACTGAGTACAATTTTTAGAAGCTGCTGTATATCTGGAGCAGTAGGAAGAATCTTGCTACTCCCAACAGCAGCTGGTCTCTTGAAGAATTGCATAGAGATGAAAAGGCCAAAATTTTCCAAAATGCGAAGCCCTGGCATTTAGTTAAAAGACAAAATGTAAATGCTAAACAGGACTGGAGAATCTGCAATTTATCTGCAGGTAAGTTTCAATTTTGTTCTAAATTCAAGCAGTGCAAAAGACTAATATTCAAATGCTAGTGAGACCAGAAACAGAAAAACTGCATGAAAGCAAAACCAAAATTAAACCAGGAAGGAAGTCTGTATCAGGATCCCCAAAGTTACTTCCCATGAAGTACTTGAATTATGAAATACCACGTACAGTTCTGAGCACCGATTTATAAACACGTGAACTTCATGCAAAACAACACATCTGGGTGTGTTTAGACCTCTGGCAATTTATAGTTCAGTAGGTTTAGCACATCTCTAAGTGGAAAATACTTCTCAAGTAATACTTGTCACTTTATTTATAGCTACAGAGACATGAAAATACAACTGTGAAACCTGACCATTCTTTTTTTTAATGTACTGTGACATGTATGATAATTCTTACAACAATATTTAATTCTATCAATACTTTCTGTTCTATTCCAAGCCTTAAAAAGAGAAGAAAACATAGTCACCTGCTGTGCATATTGTAAAGACAACTTGAACTGAGTCGAAGAAGAAGAACATAACTAGGAGAGACACGGACGCTCCGATGGGCAGGAACAAGGCCTGGGTGGAATCGATGGTTTGAATACCTGCAGGAGAGAGGGGGACACAGCTCGTGTTTGGTACCACACACCCTGGCCAGCACAGGGGAGGCTCTGACAGCAATTCCCTCTCAGTGCTGGTGCACCAGGCGCTGACTTGGTGCTCTCCAAGCCCAGCACAGCTGCCTGCGCAGGAACACTCCAGCTGTGAGTGCACTGCAACAGCCCCGCTCCGCAGAGCCCAGGAACTGAAAGTTCAGTTTGATCTTGTGCCATAGACAGAACACATAACGTGAAAATTAACATTATTTAGGAATTAGAATCACTTTACACTGAGACACATAAACGTGTTCAACAGAGCATATGTAAGGTTTACTTAATCTCTGAACACAAGGTGAAAAGCCTGACCAGTGTTAGGCTGACCCAGCTCATGCCAAGGGTGCTGCAGCTTCAAATTCCACTTGGGTGAAGGGCACCAAGCTCTTAAATTTCATCACAGGTTGCAATCACGAGATAATATCAAGCCTAACAATAAAGGGCAGTTTTCAAAAAACACCCAAGTCATTTACCTGTTTATGAAACCACTAGATCAGAGCAGTGCACTGTAATTGCCTTTTGCTAAAAAACAACACGAATTTAAGCTCACATTTCATAGCTGGCAGTAATTTGAAACAGGCCAGAGATTATTTTATTCTCAGCATTTCCCCCTCCTCACCCATGCAGTGCGACTAGCAGGGATGTTAATCGTGGGACAGGACAACTTTTACTGTATTTCTGAGTTTTCAGAATTACCAGCAAAATTGAGAAGCCCACCTAACCCCACAAATTCCAACACTTAACCAGTCTCTGTAGCTTTATTTACATTTGATCCCTAGTGGGGAAAGAAGTCATAAGCAGCAACCCAATTAAAAATACAAGACACATTTCTACTTGTAGAGCACTAAAGTAACAATAGAGAACATCTGAAGTAGTCACTTGATAAATGACCAATGGAAAATAATACAAGACTCAGACTTCAGGGTTGTGAGACATACCCAGATAAGTCAATATACACACAGATTGCGTGTCTCTGTGTGTTTCTGTGTGAGAATGTGTCTTATTTTATTTTTTCCTGTCAAGAGTAGCAAGTCATATAAATAACAGGTTACCTGTATAACTCAGTTACAAATGTATCTGATTATGTTGCCAAACATCAAACACACATAAAATACACTCACTACAACTTAGTATCTGTTATAAATATTCAGCCATTTTCATAAAAGAAAATCTGAACAGAAAGCATGGAAGTCACGACACTTGGACATGGTCATGTCATTCATTAGTTCATGTCATGATCTATTACTCTTAAACATAAGAAGCACAATAAATTTAAAAAATAAAAAGCAGAAGAACTCAGTCACTTGGGATTTCTACATTGCTGAGGTCTGGTACATTAAGGTAAAGTGCAATGTAGATAGTCCAGTGATGACAGTGTGAAGACACAAAAATTCTAATCTGTGACTTAGATCTGATTCCTCCTGCTCTGAGAAAGCACATTTATTCACATGCCCTTCAACTTCCCAAGGGAAAAACCGAACAAAACAAAAACCCAGAAATGACACACTACACACCACCTTGGCATCTGGGAATTAGTGCCTGCAGCATTAAATGTCAGAGTTCTTCATTTAATTTCTGATCGTTTTGACAGCTAATCCCCTTAATGTGCTTATTCCCCAGCCCCAGACTGGCTTCTCTTCCTTCCCAGATGCCAAAAGCCTCAACTGTTCATTGCTGTATCACCAAGCACAGCAACCCCTCTGCTCTGTGCTGCCAACAGAAGCAGTGCTCTGACAACTATTTAAATTCCAAAAGTCTACATTAGAAAAGACAAAACCAGGAAGAGACACATAAAACATATATTATTTAATTTATAATTTTAAAGCTGCATTTCTTGCTTTAAACAAAACAAGCTTAGCATTCAGGGATTCATGCACAGGGCTTCTCACTCCTGCCTTCTATACTCTGGGAAACGATTTCATTCGAGAGCCTTTTCTCAAAATATGGCAATATAAATTGCTCTAAGTTAAACTCAAGTATGAATTTACAACACACTGCGCTCCACTCTAACTGTTGGGTTCCATATTTTTACCTGCAGAAGTGGGCATGTCAGATGGCCAAGCTGCCTGGAATCTATTTATAGATTACAGAAGGGACAGTCACCATGCAGGAGCTGACATGTTAATCCCACTCTGAATAGACAGTGTGCAGACACATATTTTGTTGTCCATTATAAATGAGTTGCCCAGAGCCATGTGAACTCTCTACCTCAATTTCTCTACTGATAAGGTGAATCCTCCTCAAGGACTTGTCAGCGCACCCCGCGATCTCTCCCTGCTTACAGACTGCCCAACACGCCACAGCAATGAGCTCCAGACAAAAGGGAATTACATTCCCTTCTCCTAACTGTGGGGTGGCTTTTTTAAAAGTAAAGCTGTTTCCATTTCCAGTAAAATCTGACAAATTGTGCCACGTGCAATTTTTATGCATTATGGAAACGTTACGTTGATGTTTTAAATTCAGCTTGCACGGGTGTGACCAGACGTGGACAGCAGTGTCAGAGCACAGCGAGGTGGGCAGTGCCCAGAAACAGCGGGATCAGTGAATCTGCAATGCAGCAGCTCAGACACATCACGGGTGAAGCAGGAGGTGCAGCACTGGAGTGAAGCAGGGAAGGTAAGGAGTAAAGCTGACCCTTACTGTTATTGGTGCTGTTGCCATTGAAGGACCCAGCAGTGCTGCTGTTGTCTTTCTCTTTGTCTTGATTCTCAAAGTCCATGTTCAGAGACCTGCAGGGAGCAAAGCAAACGCCACACATCAGTTCCAAACTCTGGTTTAGGCTCATCAGCTGCAGTCTCATTCCCGCTCTGCCACAGCACCCTCCTCCTGGAAAAGCTGTGTAATGCTGGTTATTAGAAACACCACCAGACACGGTGGGAATTAAAATAACTGAAGTGCTTAGTTGCAAATGAGGCCCCACATCCCGGATTCTGACAGTGACATCAGTGACCACCGTGTCTGCACTGGGGAGTGTAAGTATCTGTGCTGCTGTTTGTTGGTACCTGATTTCTGGGAAGTGTAGAACACAATGGAAGCACAATAAACATTTTGATTCTCCTGTGAATTTGAACTCTTTCCAAGTTCTCATTTTTGTTCCTTTTCATTCAAATTTGACTATCAGGTTTCATTTTTAAGACAATATAATTTCCTTCATTGAAATGTTGTAATGAATGACCTGAACTAGCTTTTAAGTGTCTGCTTAATGTAAGGTCTTACTTCACTGAAAGAATTTCAGCAAAGCCTAGAAAATAACCAGATATATATTTTACATGCACATAGAACAGATGACTAGAGGAAGCTCTGAATAAACAGTACGAATTGATACGCTTTAATTAATCCACAGGAGCTGACTAGAGGAAGCTCTGAATAAACAGTACGAATTGATACGCTTTAATTAATCCACAGGAGCTGACAACACTCCCCTGAGTACCCAGCTCAGCTGGTTTTGATTCATCTTTTCATTTTGATATACATACTTTTAAAAAGTTCCAATTTAGCACAATATTCTACTCCTTTTGCCACAGTTCTTCACTTTGATGCAACTTCCAAATTATATTCTAACACATTTGGCATAACTTTCTGAAAAGGGGGAATTTCACTTAAGGTCTGTTTTGACCAGCAATAATTTCTATTGTTAAATTCCACATGCTTTTTAACAAAAATACCAGCAATCGAGTTTACCATGACAGTTTCTCATTCTGATGCATGTATGGTATCCATGATTTAGCTGCATATTGATTTATTCAAATGAGCTATAGAGAACAACCAGAAGCACTGTGCATCTCCCACTGTACAGCTCCTGTCTGAAGCTTACAGCAGCATCCAAGCATTGCAATAAAACTTCCAGGACAACAGGCATTAAACTTCTTCTCAAGTTTAGCTCAACTGTGTATGCAAAGTAAACAAATTCCATTCGTTTATCAGACCTGTAATAAATACACCACGGTCTTCTGAACAATTCTAGAGGTGTCACAGTTATTTCACTGCAGTGCATTGATCATCTGCTGCAATGCACAGGTGAGCAAGTCTGTGCTGCAATCCCAGAACCTGGAATTAGGCACAATCAGGTCTATAGGATGAAGATACACGTGGTGTATTAAAGACAGAGGGGTGGAGCAGTTTCACTCCATAAAACAAAACCAAGAAAAGGGCTCTTCCAGCATTGGTTTGTTTCGTTTGCTTCTATTAAGCAAGTGATCCCCAAGAGTGTTTTGAGATTAAAGCAGCTTTTGGTCTCAGGCAAAACACGAGGAAGCTTCCACCTCAGACCCATAGTACTTGTACACAGACCATGGATCATCAGCTGAAGAGTTATGGAAAATACAAAGAGGCAATGGAGAACACTAAAATTCTAACAAATTAATCTGTTGTTCTTAGCTTGTTCTTCTAAAGATCTCTTTGCTCTGCCCTTTGTTTGGAGTGCCTCCATCCTTCACTCACACTCCCTTTTTCTCCATTATGCATTATAGCTTTATAATTTTCCTCTCAAGCTATAAAAATCTGGGAGGAGGCTGACAGCCCTCCAGGACTTGGTCCAAGATTCAGGCAAATAAGATAATTCTTTTCTCAGTGCAGCGTTTTGTTCCCCTCTGAATTAGCACAGTTTAGCAAGAACCTCACACCATCATTCTCCCAGTGGCACTGGGCAACTCATAACTTAAGGGATTGTTATCAGCAGAGAAAACTGGAAATAAAACCTATTAGATCTACTGCTCATAAACAACCTCAGCCCCTCTCTTTTCATTGCAATTGTGTCAGCAATTATTATTACCTATAAATATCCCTGCCTCCAAAGTAAGCATAAATTAGGAAATTACTTTCACTTAACAACACAGCTGCTCTTCCAAGCCAACCTCTGAATAATCTCCAACTGTTTTATGATTTGGCTCTTCCCTCTGCTACAAATTATCACTAACATAATAAAAAAAATTGAGAAGCGATCACTAAAACACCTTCCAAGAAAGTTAAAAATCATACTGTAAAACAAGATAAACTCAAAACTACTGGGCTGTAGAGAAAAGGCAAGCTGGGAAACATTTGCTGTTTTGTTCAAGTTGCTCCTGGGCTCCCAAAGAGAATGCTGAGCCAGCACCTCCCCTGGGGCACAGAACTGCTCCACTGCTTCTTCTGGGGGTGCTCAGAGCCCCAGCTGGTTGGATTTCCAGCGCAGGGGTTCAAAGCAAGCGAGTCACCCTCCCACAGGGAGCCCTCCGGAGGGTTACGCCGAGGCCGAAGGAATGAGTAAGCTGCTGGCACGGCCCCGTCTGCAAAGTTCAGATTCAGCTATAGATCACTCCACTGCAGAAATGCCTCAGGGATATCCTGCAGGAGATGTTCTTACCAAACAATGGAGAAAACAAGAATGCAAGGATCTATCTATAGAGGCACCTGCATGTGCAATTTACTGAGAAGTTCCTTCTTGCTCTACCAGTGAGGACAGTCACCCATCCGAGAGCTCTGCGAGCATGGGACAGCCAACCCTCAGCACACCACGTTCATGTGACACTCTGGGCTCACCATGTGAGCTACTTTCTATTCACCCCCACACTGTGGGTACCAAAGCCTAGAGACAGAAGGCCCCGGTGTCATCCCACACTTCTTGGTCTGGCTCAAAAGCAGGTATTTGAACAGGTAGATTCTGGGTTAAATCTGGCTTTACATAAGCTGAGAGCCCCTGTCTGGGGAGGTGATAGGATAGACAAAGATTTAGCTGTTACCTGCAAAGTAACCCCAACATTTAAGTCACAGAGAAGCATTTGGACAAGAATAGGTGGCTGTCTTGCCCTTGGAAACAACCTGTTTCAAGCTGAGCTCACCTCTTTAAAAATCCTCAACTAACACATCTACTTGCACGCTCCAGTTTACAGCTTGTAACAGTTTAAAGGATTAGACTTGCCCCTTTGTCAGCCAATAATAAAAGTATGTCAAGTTCAAGGACTGAGAGCAGTCAGAATGTACATGAGAGAGACGTTCAGAAGAGCTGGAAGCTAAAACTCCTGACCCGGCACAAATGTAGGCAGGAAATGCTCGTTCATGCAGAGTCAGAGAAGGGAACTCAACTCTGTCGCTGCACTTTGTTCTGGTTCTGGGCTCTACCCACGATTTACTCAATGTTCTTCTGAGTATACTGAGGGTCTGGGACTTTTTCATTTGTTTTGGACAAATGCTACTTCTATTAATAAGGACAGTGGGCCGAGGCTTTCCTTTGTTCCCCTGAAGCCTCCTGCCTTAGATTAGTGATCCACCACACACGTGGATTTTATCCGAATGACTCACCCACCCAATTCTTTCTGATCCTATTACTGCACTTCTGTTTCAGCCGCTTGCCAGGAATTCTACAATAACTCTACCTGCTTCTTTTCAGTTGAAAATCAGAAACCAAACTCACTTTCTGCAACACAACGGTTAACTAAGGAGAGCTATTTTCTTTCTGTCTTACGACAGCTCTGCAGGAGACGAGCACTCAAACCCAGATGAACACACCACTGCTGACAGATGAGAATGAACACCCTAAGCTGTAACTTTTATCTTTCCAGCACATCAGTTTTCTACAAAAATTCATCCACTTTGCCAGAAGTTTTCATTTTATTACTTTAAGAAATTCCAGATGAATACAATTTTGTAACTTACTAGCATGCTTGAATTTCTTAAAAAACTTAATTGTATTTCAGACCCCTTTGTTAACGCCACTGTACAATTTTCCGTAAAAAACTGCTTTTGACCTCACTCGCTGATCAAAGAGAATCAGAGTTTGTCCAAGTCCCTAACTGTGGGTTTCAGCTCAGACACCTGCTAAAGCAATCACAAACAGGAAATTAATTAGGAAAGTCATTTTAAAACTCTGAGACCCTCTTTTGGTCTGTAACTCACCTCATGGGGTCTCCAGGATATATGCAAAGGAAAAAGGCTAAAACAGGACATTTCCTTAATGGATTTGTATCCATCACCACCCCACTACTTCATCCAGTGAGTCAGACTGCTCTGGAGTTCGCAGTCCTTGCTAGGTGAGTAGTTTTAAATATAAAGTATAGGACAAAATGCTAAGAGCATGTGTAGGTACCAACAGGAATAGGATGGCAAACAGCAGGTGAAAATTTTGAAGGGCAAGGAGCTCCAAGAAAGACAAGCAATTTAAGTTCACACACTCCTGCTGTTCTGTACTGCACTGTTTCCATAATTCAATTTTAATAAATGCTATAGCTTCTTGCAGCCAGATGCATAGTTCCTTTTTACACAATTGCATAAATTCAAATAGTTAAATATTTAATTAGTCCCTCAATTATATGCTAATCTGACACAAAACTTGAAGAAAAAACTAAACAAATACAACCTTTGATTACTTTTTTATTCTGATCATCTCTAGATTTTGTTTTCCTGAAGCCTTCTATTTTAATTCCACCAGCAGTGCTGTTACCTAACGCTTGCTAACAACAACAGACAGCTCTTGCAAAAAAATTGGCTCTTTCATTATGTGACTTTATTAACTTACGGTAGTGATATAAAACCTCTTATCCTAAAACAGCTGCAGCTTACATCATGTGTATGAGCACAGCTATCATCTATTTCAGGAATACTCAGGGCACTTCAGAGACTCCATAGTGAGTGTAAGGCCTTTTTTCACAGAGCTGTGAAATGAAGCAATGTTCTCCAAGAAGCAGAAAGAAAAACATGCTGTATTTAAGTTTAAAAAATAATTCTTTCATATTGTAATTATACTGTTTTAATATGTCAGTATGAGCCTCATGCCTTAGGTGCCACTACAGCAAAACAAACTGTGTAATACAGCATGCCAGTCTAAAGGGATAACTGTGTTTTCTCTAAACTATACTCAAGTCCCCTAAAATGAAAAAATTTGATTTTTGGAAGACTCAAACTCATCCTGCAGCAGTTCTCAGATGCTCTGCTGGAATTCAACACTGACAGTGTTTCCCACTTCTCTATTAAGCTGTTACTGACTCATCAGCAAACAGCAGTGGGAGCTGGGGACCGCTGTCCTACAGCACAGGTTTGAAATCACAGGAGCACACTCTCGATCCACCACCACTGGCTAATGTATAGAAAATTCTGCTATCAAGAATGTTACCTTCTATCTGTCTCAACACTCCTTTTCTACCCTCTAAAATATGATTTTACAGAGCTGTCCTCAAGGACTGACTTTTACGTTATCTTGTATGTGCTTGTGCCATGACACACGATTACATCTTTCAGAAACCCCAGCTTGCTATTATTTCTTCCTTTTCCATTTCCTTCTCAGAAGCAAATAATTTTTTTTTGTGCTGGCTCTGTCTGACAAAGATACAATGAAACAAAAAGGCATAAAACTGTATTCAGTCATTTGCAATATTTTTACTTTAAAAAGAAAAACTGCAGAACCTTAAAAAAGAATCTTACCTGAAACTGCCGTAGACTATGAGGAGAATAGAAATCAGGAAAGTAGACACTTGACTGGAATCCACAAGGGAATATGCCCTGGAATTAGGAAAAAGAAGGCAGGTTTGTCATTGTGAGTGTCCATTTCTCCAGTGGCATTTGCTAATTCTTTTTCTTATTTTAATACAAATAGAGAACTGGATAACAAATCATGGCAGCTCTCTCTGAACTTCTCATCTCATCTAGAACACAAAACCTGTAGCTCGTGAATTAACTTATTATATTCAAGGCTGCAGCATGAAAAACCTGTACAACCACCAAAGGACAATCCAAAAGCCTTGTGGTAATTTATTCTGAACTCATCAGATTCAGGGGTTTTTCTTCCTCAAACTCATTAAAATTGCTTCAATTGCAGTAACTGCAACCCTGCATGTCAATAACAGTAACCTGTTTTCCATAATACTTCTTACATCTTCAAAGTGGCAATATGGCAGATAAGGCTCACTTAGCTGGGAGGAAAAACCCAAACGAACAAAAGAAACCCCCCAAAACCCAAAGCTCAAACCTCACAACAAGCAGCAGCATGCATTTATTAAAGCACACGCAATCACTTCCCTATTCCATCTTGCAGATCACTCAGTACAGGATTACTGATGGACATTTCCGCAGGAGGCTCAAACCCAGCTTTATCTCGACTGATTTCCTGGTGGAACACACTGTGTTTAAAGCATGGAAATACGAACATTAACGCAGCAGAGGCTGCTCTGCTGGAGGGGGCACAGAGGGCAAGGACAGGCTCTGGGAGTTCCTCTGCAACTCCCAACAGGTTTTCCACAACTTGTGCTAAAGTAATGGGAAAGAACAAGAATACTACTTGGTGTTACTTGCATTAGTCTTATCCTACAAAAGACATAACTGAATATTTCTGAAACCAACCAAAAAGCCTAATTTCAGCAAGGCTATGGATATGGAACAAAGATAATTGAATTACATGACTGTTCCAAATTAAGTATCACTGAGCAAATAAAAACTGAAGATATGAGACAGTTAAAGAAACACTCATCCCATTCCCAATTCAAAAGCAATTTAGAGATAATTACCAAACCACTAGACACACAATTTAAAATACTTTCTTTTAATATATAAACACAAATGTGAATCTTCTACTACAGAAATTCAATATTAAACATCATTGACAAACAGACTGCCTCTTTTAGATGAAATTATATACTTGTGCAGTAAGCCTTTAAGAAATTAGAAACTACTTTGGTTAATTACCATGAATAACTTCAACATATCCCCATACTAAAAGTGAAAAACAGATATCTTATTTGCTCTTAATTGTTGGCCAACACATAAAGACAATCTGAAGCTTTATGTATGGAATTGTTTTGGTATGTGTGACCTTTAGCTACCAGGCTGTGGAACAGAGGTCTGAAAAGCATCCTGAAGACCAATATAGTGCATTGCAAATACCTACAACATAATAACTCAGCACTTACAACCAGTGTACAAATAAATGTTCATGTTATACACAATATAGTTAGTTCACAGCACATTATTTCCATGCCATGGTTACAGCTAAACTCGCTCCAAAGGAAACAGCCTGAGGACAATCACACTGGGTTTATGTCCTGTTTCTAACTCTGATTTCAGAGTGAAGCATTCCCTCATCCAGCCTTGCGCAAAGGGAAAGGAAAGCTTTGTATTGTTTGGATTTGAGAATAAATAGTGGAACTCACCTATTAAAAGAATACTCAGAAGTTCCACATTTATGAGAAAAACAAAATTAATGGAATTTCTGATAGGATTAAACACGTCCAGAGTTATGCACTGAATTTTATTAACTTATGTTCATAAAATTTTATCTTCATGAATTGGCAAATACTTTTGAGATGAACAATGTTTCCTATATAATTCCTCATTCAGTGACAACACTGGAGGCTATGATAATTAAAATGCCATTTCATCATAATTTCTAAACATTAGTCAAAATAACGCTGTAAATGTTAAAAAGATTCATAAAACAGATAAAGCAGAGATGATACATGGACCATGGATCAGCCCTGTGCATAATCCGTAAGTTTTGTATTAAAAACTGAGGGCCCTCTGGTTTGATGAAGGAAACTGAAGAAATGCAAACCCATGTTACACAATGATCTAACACATCCCAGCCCTGCTGACAGGCTGCAGTGGTGCTCAGGACAGCAACCTGCTGATTCTGTGCAAGGCAGAAATGAGAATTAAAGTCCTTCCATCCTGCACAAGAGAAGTGCAACAGTGTAACTGGAAACTCATCACAGACCAGTGATGTTTCCTGACTTCTCCCCATGGAGATCTCCTAGCAGGACAAACTAAAAGCTCAGTGTTGCTACCAGGATGATGGTCTGGGGAAATTCATATTCACTGATATTCCAGCAAACAGGGCCAGGGAGATACAGTCACACTTTCCTTCTTCCTGAGGCAGCTGGAAAAAGAGCTAGGCAAAACACAGAGTGTGACAGGCTGAATCAAGCGAGCAGCTCGGGCATGTCCAGATTCCATCCAAAGTTTCCAACACCAGTAACCCACAAGCAAACTTGAAGAATAATTTTACAACGCCGAAGTGAATCTCACTGTAATAAAACTTCGCATCTTTTAAACATTAAATTTCCCTACATTATTTGCACAAGGTATTGCGCAAGACCTGAAACCAGAACTGCTTCTTAAAATCCTAACCACTGACTGGATGGACAGTTCATTAAGAGACTAAAAATCCCTGATCCCAAATAAATACCTCCTAACACATTAATTTAGGTTAGAGGTAATAAGCAAATGACTGTCACATTAAAGAATCGAAAAGTAAGATTACTTCTAAGTTTTTAATATTATTCAAAATGACCGTGTCTTGCAAACCAATTTGTAATTTTACCTGAAATGTAAATAACCTTCTGCAAGTCCAACAGATTCCACGTGCACATAACTGAATTCTCCTACAGACGTATTTCAAGTATGCAAGTTCATATACTCTCACAGCCAAAGAGCATCAGTGCCATGTTCTTCTCAAATGGCATCAGTCAAAACCAAAACCCACACCAATGACAGTTTTCACAAGTTGCAGTCACATTTAACCAGCCTTCCACTGCACATATAAAAATGAAACCAGCTTCCTTCTAACAAGGTATTTCTGTAAAACTGTTCAATCTTGGAACAAGTAATGGAAACTTATGCACAGAAAATGCCTGGTAACAAGCTTGTGCACAGTTGTCCTTTGACTTAAATACTGATTTTCGATGCAATTCTTAGTACTTACAACATGGCAATCTACAAAGAAAATATTATTCTTCATCCTCAGTCTGAAAATTAATACTGGATAAGGGCATGCTAAAGGCTCCTTTGAAGACTGACTTCAGGGCAGTTCACCTGCGTGCCGTGTTACAGGAACAACTCCCAACCCATTTCCAAACTCTAGTATACGTGCAGAACACTGCTCAAAATACAAAGACAACAATGGTTTTCCCAAGGAAGTACAATTTTAGGATTCTTGCACTACCACAGCTGAAATTCAACATCCATGTAAGAAAGCTGGTTTAAGAATTATTATTAATCAGGCTACCAGATTATTACTTAGTTAAGTAACAAATAACTAATTATTACACCTTAGTACTTGATAAAACCAAGCACACTGGTTCCTTAAGACTGTTTTCTCAGGCAGCTACTGAGAGGTGACTTCCCGAAGGCTTCCTCCAGAACCTGAGATCTCACTCTGAGCCTGCATCTTTACACGGCTGAGATCGATTTTCATAAATTCTCTGCCATTAGGCATCTGTTTCTGGCAGCTTCATGGGCAAGTGCTCACAACACAGAGCCTGCTAAGGCATGCCAAGGCAGAGACACAGCAAGCACTGTTCCATAACATATTCTGTGTGTCCGCCCTAGAGCCTCACAGTGAAAGCTTTGTCCAGACAACAATCCCAGCAGCGAGCTCCCCAGCCTGGCACAGACTGCTCCATAGCCCTTTACCTACAGAACAATTCCAGGGATGCCCAGCCGTTGTGACACACCACCACTTCCAAACAGTAACCATGCAAAATACACCACACCACTTAGAGCTGGCGTTCCAAGCAGCACTCTCCCCTCTTCTGGGAAAAAATGAATAACTTCTGTATTCCCAAGGGAACAGAGACCCACTTCATTCCCAGCTAGGGAAGATGGTAACCAGCTAATGAAAGCTGCCACAACAACAACAATAGTGCTATGCTGGAGACACTTGCAAGCTCTTTTCTCTGAACCGGCAGCTGCAGGTCAAGCTCTTTTCCCCTGTTCCCCCAGGTCCAAGCTCACCTGCCTTTGTGAACATTCACCCTACAAGGTCTCTGCCATCTGCCTACTGTTTTCCTATTACGTACTTCTTGTTTTTTTTCCTGTTGCATTTCCACTCAAGAAAATTGTCCAGTCAATATAAGCACTGGTTTTCATGCTTCGGCTCTTCCTTATCACCAAAAGATAAGCAGTTCCTGGATAACAGTCCTTCCAAACCTGCAGAAGGAACTCTTAGGCAAAGTCTGGTGATTCTTTTTGCCCTCTGTGTTGAGCAGTAAGAATCTGCAATTCGCCTTGTTCAATGAAGACCCAAACTAGGAACCAAACGTGTCTGCAGATGACAGTGCAGAGCATCACCCCTACACCACCCACCTGTCACGGGCAGGCTGAAATGACCACAAGCCAACACAGCCATTACAAAAGCAACTTCTCACCTTTTCCAGTCACCTGTTCTTCTTCATCCCATCTCTGCACAGCCACCTGCAAAACCACACACAGATTGGGGAACCTGCCTGCCTGAACAATAATGAAGAACAAATGGGAAAGTTTCTCAAGTGATTCAGACTCCTGATCTGGCCCATCTCTGGACATAAAATCAAAGAGAAAAGACTTTTCAGTGGCAGCATTAGTTTAAGTACCCCAAAATTATTGCTCAAGATATCAGGGAAGTTTTATGGATTTGGAATAAAAACCTCTTTCTGTTTGCACAAGATGCCTACTAAATGTACGACCACAAAAATTCAGCCCATCAGTGTTTCAGTAGCAAATATCACTCCCGACTTCCAGGTACAAGAGAAATTATCGTGAAGAACTCTGCCAAGGGGGGAATGAGAAGCCTGTGCCCTGAAGTTTCCATAGCAATGCACGCTGAAGGCCTTGGACATGAATCATTCTCATACAAAAGCTGCTGTAACAGCAGCAAGACAAACCTTCCCTGCATATTTACTGTACCTATACAAGAATGCAAACAATAGAGCAACAAATAAATCACACTGACTTGAAAAGTGCAGCAGATGAACTAAGTTCACTAAAACTCACGTGAAGAGTGATTGCATTTCATCACATATTTTTCTTTATCAGTGATCCAAACATCTAAGAGTTCACAAGATTCAGGAAAACAAGACTATAAAAGGATGGTGAGCACACTAGATAGGCTAGATTACGGATGAATTAAAATAGAAGAGCCTTTGCTATGTTTAATGGGACCAAATCCACAACTTGCAGACATCACAGAATCACAAATTCACACTGGGAATGTAAGGAGATCATTTAATTCACTGATCTTACTCTGGGGAAAGACAATCAGTCATGACAGGTGTTTAACTCATCTGTTGTTTAAAATACTAACTGGTGAAATTAGGGGACTTTCTTGACATGTAATGTAAGTCTTTCTGACTACAATTTTAGTCCACAAGTTTGCTCCTATACAGAAGTCCTCTTCAAAACTCACGGAGAGCTTTTCACCCCAGCCACATCTGGGATAAAATGCATCACACAAACCTTCAAATACTCTTCAGCCCACATTAAACCCACGACTATTAACCCAATCAATATGGTACTCTTCTCCTGCACTTCAAATACCACCCTTATAATCAAACGTCCACTGTCTCCTCACTAGGTAAGTGACAACAATCCATGCCCAACAAAACATGCATCCCAGTTCTCTTTGAAAGAAAATTCCTCATCGATAGGTACCAGCATTGGAACAGTGAGGATAGAGCATCTCCCTCTCCCTCCCTGCTCTTTACCCATCATTCATTTTCAGAACGTGCTGAGGGCACATGTTCAGTGTGAGGGTCCCATCTCAGCTGATGGGCAACTCTTTCAAAGGGAAACAGAAAAAAACCCCAACAAAATACAAAAAAACCCCCCACCAAACCAAATCTGAACAATCAACTTCTGCTGGAAATCTGGTGTTCAATGTCAAAATCAAGGATGGAGAAAGTTTCCACTCCCCTCCCTCCAAGGGTTTCATGTGTTTCAAAGCTTTTTTAGTGTGTTTATTCTATCTGTGATTGTCTTAGCAACAGAAAAACAGAAAGCCAAGAAATAGCAGTTGGTAAGCTCAAGGCAAGTTGAAGACTATTTTAGCACTTCCCCTGCACCACAACAGGTTTTTGGAGCTATCAACTCCACACAGAAAACAACATTCACCTTCACACTGATGCACTGACCCCATGCCTGTGGCTTTTTTGGATCATGCAGGAATGTGCCACTCATGAGAAAAACACTTTCCTGAATCTACCTGCTTTGTAAGCTTTTAAAACATTCTCCTATTTTATTCCTTAAAAAGAGTGTGAGGTAACTCAATGATTAGGGTAATTTATTGCTAAGAGCAATTCATTTCTGATGCTCCAGCACCTGGCGTTTGTGAGCTGCCACTGTAGAATTATTTATTAAGATGCACAAATCAAACTCCAGGATTCCAGAGCGCAGTCCCAGGGCACGTGAAAGAAGAGCACTGCCATGGACATGAAGATCAATTACAGTTAATTGCATAAATACTCATTTTGGCTGGGAGGAGGACTCACTCCATAGGTAAAACCAATACTGCTTTTTTCCTTTACTGGATTCCAGGTCAAGGGTATGACTAAAAAGCCTCTTTCAACTGCCTTACACGTGTAAGATATATACATATTTAAGAGCCTCCATTAGGCTTGCTGCCAAACCAAAGTTAAATCTGAGTGTAACAGTTAAAGGTATAATTTTAAGTGTGAAGTCATGGCACCCACAGCTGTAAACATATCTCAACACTATTCCATTCTTTAGTGTGATTCATAGGAAAAGCAAGCAAATTGCTACGGCTTTGCTTACGTTAAAGGAATAGCTTGTTTTCTAAAGTTTACAATTTCATCTCATTGTCACGTGCAGATAAGGTCTGCTAAGTATGAATAATTCATGGATAATTCATGGAAACATGGGTTATGTCAGAAAATAAACTTAAAACAAGTCTAAAGTAAAACAAAACCAAAAAAAAAGAAAAAAGATAAAAGAGTAATATGAAATGTCCCACTAAAACCAGATTTTCCTACACAGACTCTGTTAGGGCTCAGGCAGGCATTTCAAACTATAACCAGAGAACAATTCTGCTGTTTACCAGGCAGAGGTCTCAGAACAACATTTTCACACTATTAAATACCTTTTTTTTTTTTTAATATTTCTACACATACAATTTTAAATCCCAATTACCTCTTCTATCCTTTCCAGAAAGCTGCTTTCCTAAAATTATCCCTGCAAAACCAAATTCTAAGCTCCCAACGAAATTGCTAAGAGCAAACACTCCTCTGCGCTCACTTTGAGAGGAAATTGAAGTATCCAGTAAGGCATCAGGAGACAGAGTCTTGAAAAAAAAATTTTTCTGCTAAAAACATTCTCTGAGCTACTCCTTTGGTTCACCCGACTGTTTGCCAACAGAACAAAGAATTACATGTTTCACAGTGTTTAGGAATTACAGCCACTGGAAGATTTCCAGACTTCACATTCAGCTTGGAGCACTCGTTTCCTCGCAGGAATGGGAGCACAGCTTCCAGTCCCTGCATGGAAGCATAACAACGGTTCACTCGTTCAAAGGAGCATTATTCCACATCAACACAGCAGAGTGTCCGTGTACCTCAAAAGTATTTTCAGCTCCTGATGTCCCCAGTGCTCCAGTGGAACCACAGTAAACAGGATATTTGGGAGCAAAATTTCCAATCAATGGTTAATGAAGAAAAATTAACCAGTACAGCTTCAACTAAGTTGTACTGGACACACAGATCTGAGTATGAAGTAGCCTGAACCAAAATGAGCATCTAAAAATCATACTGATCGTCTCTGACATTGCTGTCACAGAAAACACTGCCTTTTTTATTTCACACTGAATGGGAGCCTGGATACATAATTTTTATCTCTTACCTAAACACATGCACACAAAAAAATACTTTTTTGAGGTTCCTTATGTTACTGAGGAGGATTGCTTGGTTGGTTGATTTAGATTGGGTTGAGAGTTTTGCTCTGAACTTGACAAATGAAAAGAGGTCTGGGCACCTTCCCTCCTTTCTTTCTCTTTCTTTCTCAAAGAAAGAAAAAACAAGCCGTCATGAAAAGCAGGGCATGCTTTTGCTGCCAAATATATGTGACTACCAGCCAAGGAATCCTCTCCAGGAGCAAGATTTTGAAATTGTATCACAAGGCTTTTGAAAATGTGAAAAAAACATCTATACAGTGACGTCTGCAATAGGGGAACTCCACTGAAGAAGTATCATTTCAGTGAGTTAAACTGAACAAGAATATGTGGAAAAACACATTTGATATCAAGATACAGAGCTTGTCAGTAGCAAATGTTTTACTTGATTTTGTATTTTAATTGTTTCATGTTTGTTTTAATTGAGCTGTATCAGATCAGCCAACTTCTTCTAGAACACTGGCATCCTACTGCAGACCAGCCCCAGCAAACTGCTGAGCCAAGGCACAGCCCTGCTTCTATTTCTTAAAACAATTACTACTTTTATCCCTTCTTGACAATTAAATCTGAAGGACTCCAGCTTATGACAGGATTTGCCTATGTTGGTTTGAAAATCGAAAGCTTGAGGCAAGAAAATCTAACAGGCTCCACGGCAAATTGTATCCACTTCAGTTTGCTCACCTCTGACTTCAGTGGCATTAAGAGTTTTGCCAACAAAACCTGCTTTTTCAAATACCTGCCATTACAATTAGCTTGGGTTTTGATACTAAAACTTATTCATAGACAGGAGAAGAAGAAAGAAGTGGAAAAATCATCGCAGCCCCATTTTTGTGAAGCGAGTTTTCATTCAGGCCAGCAGCTGCACAATCAGCAGGTGTGACGCAAAGAGGAAAGGAGTCAAGATGTGGCCATGGACAAGGTGGGACCAAAATCCTTTCAGGAACAGCTTACCGTTAGATCTCATTAAGCACATTGTAATACACCCGCCTGTAATCCAAGCTTTGCTGGAGCTAATGTAAATTAAACAAAACTAACCTTCCTACCTTCCTGTAACTAACCTTCCATGCAGAAGTAAGCGCTGCTTTAATGAAGTTAATTTTCAAAACAGACCACAAGTACTGTAGTTGCTGCAATATATGATAGCATTTTATAGTATTTTGTGCTATTTCAGTCCTTTCAGATTTGTTTTTCACTAGTAAACTGCAGACAACTTTGCTCCAGCAGCACGGCCCCACCACAGCACACCACCTCCAGGCACTGGCCATTCACTAACAATAAACCCCAGCATCAATAACAAATGGGGTACTCAGTGAGGTGCAAGAAGTAGCCATACTGCATTTGCCAGGGCCAAAATATCAGTTTGTTTAAAAGATGTTTGAGAATGAGAAAGAAATATAAAACCCATTTGCTGAACTAATTAAAGAAACTGTATGGCCTTTAACTGTCTTCATAGTTTATTGCTTTACAAAAGACTTCAGTTTACTGCAGAGGGTAGATTCAAATTTTGTTGTAGTACCACAAAAACTGAATGCATGAATACAATGTTTTTGTGGAAGAATTAAAAGCAGCAAATATCAGAACAAGATGTAAATATGTAACTATGACAATACACATAAATATATGTATGAGACAGCTGACAATGCAAGAAAGTTGCAGTTTAGCCCCAAGAAAGAACTGACCACACAGGGAGACTTTCCTCATCTAGAAAAGTGTTTCCACCTTCCACAAATAACCAAGAGGAGGACTGGAAGGAGGGAGAAGAGAGGAGGTCAAATCAAGATCTGTTATGCACAATCCTCTCTTCCAGAGCCACAAGTATATTTCTTTATGTAAATTTTCAGATTCCAACAGATCAGTGAACTCTGCAAAGGTCAGGCCAATATTTAGCCTACCCCAAAGACTTGCTGAAACAGCTTTTCTATCTAAATTACCACTTTCAACTGTATGAATTTTCAAAAAATAGCCCTTTTTACATCAGGAAAAAAGGCAAATCAAGGGTGTGGTTACTGTAATTTAAGTCTACAAAGTACCACTGTGCAAGCTGTCTACAGTTTTATGCTCGACAGCCTCATCATGATCCAAATAACATCATGTTTCAGGAAGGGCCATTTGGAAATGTCAGTGGTTATCCTTGGCACAGGAAAATTTTCTGTAATTTTGATGGCTAAGACCTCTTTGGGTTACAAAGGTACCAATTTATATCCCAGCCATATATGCAACCTGGAGTTTTCAATCACTTGGTGGTACAGCTCTGCATTACACAGAAGGCTGCTCAGTGGTGGGTTTCATTTTACAGCACTTATTCTAATTACAGGAAAAAAACAAGAACTTCCCCAGAATCTTCACCCTGGGCTCCCATCCATGTTTTCATCTCTGTAAGTCTTTTTATACTTAACAGAAAAGTTCATTAGAATAACTATAATCATATAAACCAGGAGGATGCTCCCCGCTTCCCGTTTCCAGTAAAACACATTTCCCTTGAAGAACGAGTCGCAGCCTCTCGCACAGGAGAATCCCCGGTCCCTGAGGGAGCCCCGTCCACATGCACAGGAGGTGTCTGTACCCCAAGAGCTGCTGCCAGCCCCAGCTGGGGCACAGCCCCCCGGGCGCAGAGGGGTGCTGCTGCTGCCCCAGGAGGAGCCGCAGGGCCAGCGCTGACCAGCAGCTCCTCTCATGACTCAACGTTGTTAACGCGGCTGCCGCACCGCTGCTTCTCACGCTCGGCCAACAATCCAACAATCTCAGAGGGCCGTACGCCGTACAGCTGATAAAACGTGGGAGTTTCTGTAATTTGGAGTTAAATATTTGTCCCAGTCCTCACCGCTGCTCCATCTGGACCCGGAAGACAGTGGTGAGCAAATACCTAACCTCTGCCTCACAATTAAGGGATTTGTATTTACTCTGCAAGTTATTGCCAAACAATTCACGTACCACCTCTGACAGTGTGTTCCCTTACACTGTCTACACACACAATAAATTATGTTTTCACTAAAGGAAAAATAAACAAACAGAACCAAGTCCGACCTTCTCTCTCAAACAGTCAGAGAACATCAAAACAAGCCCGGAAAATTGGACATAGCCTTACTTTTGAGTATTTTCAAACTGTGACACTCAGACTTTAACTTCTTCTAAATTTAGAAAGTGGGATAGGAAGACTTCAGCTCTACACTTGCTCATGTCAAGAACTACAAGAAGCTGCCTGGGTCTGTAACAGACCCAAAGCTCTACAAGAGTATCAGGTTACTCTGGCAGACACAGGCACAGCAGACAAACCGAGTTGAACCAGTCTACTTTCCAAACACACAAACATGATCAAAAGGCACATCAATATAAGCAGAAAGTATTATCGTTATTCCTGATAATAAAAGAAAAAAGTGCTGGTGGGGCAAAAATGAGCTTCAAGTTGGTCAAGGAACTAGCAGCAATGAATCCAGAAAATATAAGGTATGTTTCCATTCTTCCTTGAAGCTGAAGCACTGACTGAAACACCCCTACTACTTTATAAGTGAAAAGCAAAGAATTTTTTAAAAAAGAAAAAAAACGACAAAAGCAAAAAAAACAAACCTTCCATGGTGCTAGAACAAAAAGCCTAAGTAAAATCTTACACCTGTAATATTGCAATGATAATATTTCATAGTTCCAGTACTTCTTTTTTTTAAGAATAATGCACTGCTATTCACAAAACCAGAAATATAATTCTAAAATAAAAAAGCAACATAATTTGCTTTTTGAAAAGCAAATGTAAAGCAACTTCTTTACAAATTCTAAACTCCTTTAAACAGGAAATAAATTAGGATCTACATTACCAATATGTCAAAGAGCAGCTTTTCACTACTGAATGGATCCCACCCAGAGGGAATGCACAAAGGCGTATTTGAACACACCACGATTCCCATGCTTAGTTCAGTTACAACAGAGGCGGTACAAGGGGGAATTTAAGTTTAAAACCCGGAATTTCCTCCTGTTCTGATGCAACTCACACACACAAGCACAGGACACACTCCACAAAATCTCTCAATCAATGCGAAGAAATTACTATTTTACTTAGCACAGAAGGACAACCCAAACAAGCAAATGTGTATTTACTAGAGGAGGAAAATTTGTGAGCATAAAGCACCAAGATGAGACACTACACACAAATACAGCCAGCCAATGCAAGGTATCTGTGCCAAAGGCTGGGTGACTAAGGGTATCATGAAGCAGGAAACAGAGCTTCAGCTTCAATTGTTAGCATGGCACTAAATGCATATAAACAGACTCTAATGCAATTAACTTGTTAAAACTGCATATGATTTACTACAGAAGTCAATTAAGGTTTTACATTATGAGCATTATGATTTCCCCATACTAGTGAGCCTACTAATGCCAGTATTTTGGAGAGACACATTTTTTTCCCTGAGGTGTTCTCTTAATTTCCATTCTTTTGAGTCATGTGGTGTAAGAGCACACAATGCATCCAGCACAGAAGGGAGCGAGGACTGCTGAGGGGGAAGGCAGGCTCGGTATGAATTTAGTTTCAGTGTGAGCAGAATTATTAGCCTGTCGCTGGGATGAGCGCAGAGAAGAGTTTCTAAGATGACTAGGAGAGACAGGAACTGAGTTTATTTAGTCTAGAAAAATACACAGTAAAGGGAGAAGCCGGCTCACAGGCAAAAGGAAACACCACGTGGGAGAACAATGAGATTAAAACTACCCAGAATTGTGTACTCTCAATAGGGGAACTCAGACTCTTTCCCAACACCGAACTGTAAACTGATCCAATTTCTCCCTCAAATCCAATTTCTTTTTCCAATTAACATCTCCATAGTCACAGGAACACTAGTGACAACACAAGAAGTGGCAGTTCTTCTTCAAAGTTTCACCCACTGTGCTTTTTTTGGGGGGGGACACCAAAACCCAAAGAACACAAAAACCAAGTGGACCAGTTCCAAACGTATTACCCAGTATGCTCTTTTCAGTCTCGAGAAACAAGAAAAAGAAGGAGAACATGTCCTACTGCTCTTTTGTACTCACTTATTCTAAACAGTAGAGGTTTAATTAAATGATAATGTTCAGAGATTATTAGAGGCATCTCACATGCTGAGCTGAGCCTCCAAACGCTGGAATGCTTATTAACAGCAAATTTTCTTAACAGCAGCTGTCATGTCTTCAATATTGCATCACACAAACCTTTTGGACAAACTGAAGTATAGGAGCCTTCATGTACGGGACCAAATGAAATCTCCATTTGACCAGCATCAAATTACACCCACCTGAAAACTGCACTACTTTTATCAGAGAGATATTGTCATTTCATTATGCATCATTCTCCTCCTACAAACCCAGAACTGAAATGTACACCCCAGATCCAGCATCAGACAATACACAGGGTGAGTCAGTAATATCCTGCAAGCCCAGGGATAACCAGGTTCGAAAACTACTAGAAATGCCGAACAAAACCAAAAGATTATTTTTACTGGGACAAAATGTTTGCCCTTTAAAAAGCAAATTTCTAGGTAAAGGCACTGAGATAACACTGCACAGGAAAGTAAGTTCTCTCCTGTTTCAGGTCATCCACTAATTTGCACCAGTCATTCTAAATACACATCTCATTTCATCAATTCAAGCTGTACTCCTTTAATGTGTGTTTTAGGCTAGAGAAACTGCAATACAGCAGAGCAGAGATTCACTTCTCTAAAAAGAAGCTTTTCCTTCAGTATTCATTAACTGTCACAGCAGTCAGATTACATCTTTACCAGCACAAACCCAACCCAGACAAAACACCAGTCCAGCCCTGACAGGAGCAGCCACATCAGATTTTTCAGGTCTTAGTAAAAATCATGACACTTCCAACCACATGGATAGAAAGGAAAACACCTAAATGTGAGCCAGGTTAACTTCTATTCTTCCCATCTTTAACAGAATTGCTTTGAAAAGTGCAAACAGACACTTTAGTATGAATCCTGAACCCACAGAAACAATGGTCTCCAATTTTGACATTAAATTAAAATAATTTCCCTAAGGATTAGGGAATTAACAGCTCAATTCTTTTAGGAAAAACACAGAACTGCTGGGCTCAATAGGGATGTCCATGCAGCAGCAGGCTCAGAACAACTTAATATATGTCTGGCATCCAGGAGCTACTATAAAACAAACACAATGTGGTTTTGAACACAGGCTGCTGATGCCATAGTAGAAGACTCAGCTTTCCAGGAAATTTTACATGCTGGAAGCCTAAATGCTGATCCTGCACCATCTGTTTCAATTCACATTTTCATGTAATGTATGTAGCAAGTAGAAAAAATACAGATCAAAGAGAGTGGCCAGATTTAAGCGCTTCGAATAAACAAAACAGTCTTTTCAACTCGGCAACAGTCTCCCGCTATCAACATGCAAACAAGTGAAATCAAACTGTGTTTGTGGGGAGGAGCAATCTCTTATCAACCAGCAAAGACACAGCTGCAGAGACAGAAGCTTTTCAGCATGTAGACACAAGAGTTTTGATAGCCTCAAGGGGTACATAAAACACCTACGTATCAATTAGTTTTAAAAATTGCCTCCCACGAGAAGCAGATTTACCATTTTATCAACAATATTAGAAAACTGGAACAGCAACTAACATTAGAAAATCTGAAGATTTCCTGCTTAAGGAAAAACAGTATAGAGCTAAAGACACTCAAAATGTACTGAGAAAATGAAAAGGGGATGTCACAGTTCTCTAAGCAGCACCTGGAAACTGCTGTGGGGGAAAAATAACCCTGAGCTGGAAATGCAATGTTTCAGCAACCAATATTTTCATAAAACATTAGCAATTTTCACACGACTTTTTATCTAGCCATTCAAGGTCCAAACTAGGCAGCCAGGATACATTTTAAAAGCAGTATTCTGTATAATGAAGGGTGTAAGACAGCTCATATAAAAGAGAAGTCAGCCTCTTTTTCAAGTTATTTCAGTTTTAATTCATTTAACTTTCACAACTTACCTTGAAGGTTTTTTCCCATACACATCAACATACATGGGAAAGACTTAAAATCATAACATACAACATAATTCTCTGTACCTGTACCATTTTTTAAAATTTCTGAATCCAGAAAACCGTTTAACACTGACAGAGAACAATTTTCTCCAATCAACTGATCTCAAACTATCTTTTTTTCAGCCCGAATGCAAACATCTGGAGTCTTAGAAACATTTCAAATATACTCCTTATGTCCCCCAGAACCACTTCTAATTTGGCACCTCTGCTTGGTTTCATCCCTGCTCTGGATTCCAAAGTCTCAAAGCCACCTACAAAAATACTACAGAGCTAAATCCTCCCAATATCCTTCTGTAATCCCAGAGGTACTTAAGGAAAAGACCAGTCTGAAAATACCCGAGTGCCCTGGGAAGGCACAGATCACACTCTGCTGTGCTGCATCTATATTTCTGCTGATATTTCTTGCTCAGAAACAAAATGCTTTCTTGGAAAAGATTCTGTAGTGAACATCCAGATGTTTAACCTTCCTAAAAATAACCAAGTTCACCCTTGGAACAGTCGTCATTCCAGAGCACCCTTCAGGCAAAAGCACTCACATCAGAACTAGAACATAAACTAGCTCCAACAAAAGTTAAAGTCAGGAAAATGTAGTAACAAGATGACAAAGCTGATTTGAACATTAGAATTTTTGGTTGATTGTTGAAGACACCTACTAAATTTAGACACAATTCACAGTGAGTTTGTCACTTTGCATTGATTCCTATACATAAAAACAATATGCTATTTTGAGTCCAACACAATATTAAAATGCTATTTCACTTTTATAACATTATTCAGATTTGATTGTACAGAGTGAATGAAGTAAAATGAAAAATTTAAAAATATCCCTTATTCATCCTTGATGTTTTATTTGAAAACTACTTTTGCATAAGAAGTAAAGCACCATGAGGATGTAGCTAACATAATTTTTTAGCTGTTTTTAAAACACTATCTCATCACTGTTCGGCACTGGGGAAACTTTTTAAGATTTTATGCATGAGCAACTTGCAACTTGTGTTGCACAGGCTTAAGCACAACAACAAAAAAAGTCACAACAGCGCAAAGTTTCAGACGTCTTCCCTGCCTGTTTTGTTGTATTTTAAGACAGTTCTAAATCAAATATCTCAAATGCAAGAAAAGGCAAGTAATTATGTAAAATCAACAAAGCTGGGCAACATTTTTATATGACAAAGAGAGAAAAATGGGACAAAAAGGTGACAGATATGATTTGTGGATGAAAAAATGAAGAGAACTTTACTTCAAAGTGAACTTTTTTTACTCAGGACTGAACACTAATTTGTCCAAATATTTTTCTCTAATCTCCCCGAAAATTACTTTTAAATATAACAGTGTAACTCTTGGAAAACACATTTTCAACCCCAAACCAGTTGTAAAAATACTAAACACATCCAGAACCACGCACCTCTTAAGGCAAGGGCTCGCATTTATTAGTGATGCTGCAGGAAATGTTGAGGTTGCACTTCTGCAGGTCAGAGCCAAGTTCTCAGGGAGCAGCCAGGACTTGCTGGCACCTCAGCAGGCAGATGTGAACAAATCCCTTTTTGTGGACCTGCCGTGCTATCTATAAATTTGTGATGTTCAGTCAAATGGACACAGGTTATCCAAGCCCTCTTCCCGAGGCACCTGAGGCCCTTCCCTCCCTACGCAGCGAGTGGAGAAGGACACGCTCCTACCCAGGGCTTACAGGTGTCCTCTGGTCCCTCCATTCCCTTCAGGTACTGATGCAGTCCTAGAGCTGAAGTTTAAAATTAAGTTCATGTGAATAATCACCCCGTAATTTCTGATATATTTCTGGTATATATTGATTAATCTATGTAAGTTTTGTATAATAGTTGGTATTTTCTTTCTCTGATTAATATCCAGTTGCGAAGGAAAGAAACACTGGGATTAAAAGTAGCATGATTTTAAAATCTACATGAGAAACATGCAGGCAATCCCCAAGAGTTTTTGCTCAATTCAGCTCATGATGAAATCTTCATTCTTTTCTCTTTTAACAGCTCTCACTTACTATGTTCACCTAAGCAACCCCATGGGAAACCACACACGTTACTAAATATTAGAAACTCTGTGAAAGGCAAATGCTGGATTTGACCAGGAATGTGATGACAAAGAGTTTGCTCTAGGCTTCTTTCATGTTTTAGAAAGCCAATTTGCTTTCAGTTCATTTTAGGGGGAGAATGACAGATTCCAGAGACGTAGTCAGCTATATGAAATCTTGCTTCACAAAACAGAAAATACGAACCACAATGTCTGCTCTCCTGGGAACAGAGGATAAATATCTAAGCACATAGGCCCTTACAAAGGAAAAAAATATCTTTTATTAAGAAGAAAGACTAGAAAAACATTCTTTTTCAATATTAGGCATTTGATTTTCTGCAGTAAGTGTGCAATGGCAGTACAACCCAGTTCCAGACACGGTGCAGTATGAACTACCACAATGCCATTGGTAAGGCTGATGATTTTCATCTTTTTGTATTTATTAAACAAGATTTAGTCATAACTGTTTTTGAAGAGAGAAGAAAGTATACAAATTACCCACTAAATTTCAGACAAGATAGAATTTAATTCATCTTACCTATAACAACAGGAAAAGAAAAAAAAAGCAGAAACAGCATCTGGCTTGCAATACACAGTCACAACATAGCACAGAATTATTAGTTTTAGAGTCTCCACTATTAAGTGTGGACAACAAAGACACTGCCATCAGCTTTCTTCAGCATTGATACTTCCCTGGTGTTTAACACATACCTTAATTAGGTCTCCTAATTTCTCTCTGAACTCCAACCAACACCAAAATAGTCTGCTGGATTTATTACTCACTTGCCGGATTGTGCAATGGCTTCCCATTCATTTCACAGTTACAAAAGAGTCTCCTTCGGGTTTGCAAGACCTGTGTAAGAACCTCTGCTCAGCATCAAACTGCCAGTCACCAGTTCTTTAGGGAACTCCTGGTCTTCCACTTTCAAGCCCTCAGGATTGAGCAGAAGGGTCTCTCTCAACGTGTTTCTCTCTGGTGGAACACAAATCTAGCTGGGGCACAAGGCTGCTCCTAACCTTGTGCCTCCTATGCACCAGACAAAACACGTCTGGCTCTTCCCTCCTCCCTTCAGGGGACAGATACCATGAATCAGAAGGTCATATATCTTCATTGGTAAACTGTGTAAACCTTGGCAGGAACTGTTCTATAAATTTATAAGACAGATAAATTGTGAGCGTAAGTAAGCTGTGCTCCTTCCCTGCCCATCTTTCTGTGCAATTCTAACAGTGTTTTAATTAGCAGCATGAATTATTTGCCATGGTAATAGGGAGATATTCAAAGCACAGAATGATAATTTCCCTGAAAGTTCGAACAAGACGCTGGCTGGAGATGCACCTCCTGAGACATTATTAGGAAAAGACAAATAAAAATGTAAGTATCTCTACCACATCCAAGCCCAGACTATTGCACGAGTGAAAAATTTCTTTACAAAACACCATACAGGTACATGAATGCTGTGATGCTTCTCATGGTGAGCTATGAGAAATGTAAGTAACTAAGCCTGGAAAAGTTCAAGCACAACTGTGCTAGTTCCTAAAAATGTTCAGACAATTGTCACAGGCAAATTGTGGCAAAATAGCAGTGTCTGTAGCAGCTGATTACAGACTTCTGATGCCATAGCATAAGCCATTCGTAGCAATTACTTTCTTTCAAGAAGTTAAACAATTATCAATTGCTAAAAGAAAGAAAGAAACACAACAAAAAACCCCAGCCCCAGCGAATGCCCCGAAGTATAGAAGCCATTCAGCCGTACAGAAGCACACACCAGCTCCTAATTCCCATCCTGACTGTATGGAATGTGCCTTAGTGTGGAAATTACACCTGGTACAGAACCCAACACTTTGTTAACAAGCAAAGCAGGTCACTGGTTACCCTGTCACTAAACTCTGCTGATACCACGGACTTCCAATTCTCTCTTAATGTCACGAAAACAACAACACAGATCTTGAATCCAACCAACACAGTGACAGAAAGGGTTTCTCTGCCGTTCTCTTCACATTTTCTGCTTAAGAGAGTTTTCATAACTTTCCAGCAGGGAAAGCACAGCTTGGCTGGCAGCAAGGAGGGTCTGTCACTGACCTGAACCACAGCAACACCTGAAGAGGAATTCAGAACCATATCGCTACCACACGGCAACCGAAACACAGCACCTTCCTTCAACCCCACCCAGCACCCCTTCACATTCATGGGACCTTTCCTCTTGGAAAGGATGGAACCCAACTCAGTTTGGTCAATTCCCTAATTGCAAGATCAAAAGCAAGTTCTGATACATTTAAATCTTACAAAGCAACTTGAAAGAAAATTACTTCCGTAATGAAAATTGCAAATGGCATTAGAGTTGTGCAGGATTTTTATCTTACTTTGGTCTTAGCCCACTTGCCTTGTATCAGAAATGGGTGGGTGGCATATCCTTAAGTTTAGTAAGATTTTTTTAAAAAGCAAAAAAAATATGGCCTAGTTACAACATGCTAAAAATTTAACTGAAGACCTCCCCATCATCAAGAAAACATCCACTCTGCATTGATTAGTAAAAATATCTCAACATATATACCCAAGACACTTTTAGTTACAAAGTATCTACTACTCAAAGCAACTTTTGTTTCCAAAGTAAGACCACTATGAATTTCTGTTAGTTGGGCATTTTGCAGAGTTACTGTCCTGAGGTGTCTACAGCTATAAGAAAATCTATATACTTGTTTCATTTTACAGTGCTGAATAGCTTGCACAGAAAAACTACAGGACATTGCTCCCCTGATAAAGCGCCACACTAGGTAAGATCCATTAATCCACATCATTCCTACAACTATTTTTAAATTATTTCCTTTGTTCCTCTCTCTGTACAAACTGTCAGAAAAAGAATTAACAACTGCAGAAATGAAGGGTAAGTTGGATCTCTTTGGATGATCTGGGGCATTATTCAGTGTCCAGAGGGGTCAGGAGATTCTGTTATCTCACTTCAACGAATTTGGAAAGACTATAGCACTGCAGCCTTTCCAAATTAGTCATATAGACACTATAAATAGATTGTCATGGAGTTCTAGAATCCTGCTCATCCAAAGCTATCCATTTCCTATGCAGTACCAAGATACAGGACATTCAGCAGCCAGTTTCCTAACAGCACTGAAAAATTCCATTACAAAAAACTCCCAGCAGTTGAACTACAATCAGCAAAATAAAGGCTACTCTTAGTAACAAGGGATAACAAATTTTCACACTTCACCCTAATGAAAGGAAACTGTATTTGTGTCTTCCAGAACTGGAGCAGTAAGTTATTTGAACCAGGTTCCAGACAATTGAGTCTTTAACATAAGAAAACATAGCCTGTCTTCTATTAATGCAATTCAGCCTCATCCCAGACACTGTCAGCCATCCAAGTCCAGAAGTGGCATTTTTCTGAATAAAGTTGCTCAAGATAAAAACTCTACACAACTAATTGCCCAACTCCACCCTTCTTTTCTTGGTCCCCTTACAGCCACATTACCCAAGAGTCAGAACGTGCTGCAGATCCAGGGCTAAGTTCACCTAAAGTGCAGCTGAGGCAGGCGCATCATCCCGGGCATATTTACTGTCAACGATCCATCATACACAGATTATTATGGTTGCATGGTGCCAGCAAACAATCAAAAAAGGATGATGACAAAAGAAAACAGATTATTATGTGGCAGAAAGGGAGAACTCTCGGGACACACAGGGCAGTTCCTGGTGGCCTGCACTACCCTGCCAAGAGCCCTGCAGCAGTGCTGTGGTCACACCGCCCCTCAGCCCGGCCAGAAAGCACAGACTTTGCAGGGCCCCAGCGCTCAGCCCGTCTGACACCTGCCAAGGCGTGAACCGAACTCACTGCTCCCTCACTGCCTCGGCAGAACAGCACAAATAACCCAGCAGCAGAGACAGGACAAGCTGTGTCGCCTCTGAGGACCTCATGAACGACATCACCTTGAAAATATTATTGTAATGCTCTGTAAGACAAATGTGTAATAGTTTTGGCAGCTTTGCTTGGACAGGGAGCAACACACTGTGCAAAAGGACTACTTCAATATTTATGACAACAAATCTTACTAAATCTGTAATCTGACTTCTTATGCGATGCAGAGGGGGGGTAACAGAATAAACCAAAAAAGTTCAGACCAACATACATATCTCCATCTGAAGCAACACAGAGAAGAACACACAAAAAAAGTACAGCAGGTTTCCTACCAAGCACACAGGAATACCACTACCTGATGCCGTATTTGATCACCTGTGCTCATCCAGAAGCCAAAACCAGAAGATGAAGTTGATCCTCTCCAATGTGTACAGTTTCACTCAAGAGACGTAGATGATACTTGAGTGGCCTAACTTGCTCTCAGAGTATTACCTAAAGACAGTCTGTGCAAATTCCTGCTTAACTTCTTTACCTTGTGGCCAGCTCCATCCTTTATCCCCAGGCTCTCTCTCTAGCCCTGCTTCTCATCTTGCACAGGCATCCCAGGGTTCTAATCAAAGCTGCACTCCAGGAGACCAACCTGTCCCAGACCACCACAAAGTCTGTGCCCAGTTCTGGACTTGGTCACTCTCGACATACCAGCAGTAGAGAAATTCTTCCATCTAACCTTGTTCTAACTATCTGGAGTATAATACTCACCACAGTGAAGGACTAATAGAAGAAGGGTTTATTCACATTCATAACATTTCTTTTGTAAGAGACAGAGCTGCTCATGCAGAGCAGAACTCTGATAGCAGAATCCCATCTCCTTGCTAAGTCACTGCCTCCTCATAAAGCAAATGCAGCAACTGAAGCAAGAACAGCGGCTCAGAGCAAGAAAGCAGGAATACATGTACTAGAACCATACAGCTTTATACCATACAGGTATAAACCATACAGGTCTACGTGTGAGATACAGGTGGTTTTGGCAATGAATGTGACAGAAAAGGTTAACATGTACATACACATTCATGAGGGCACTACCAGGTTAACCCCAGAACAGGTCTCAGAAGATAGCATAGCAAAGACCCCAGGGTCTCTGTCTTTTCTCTAAACTAAGGATCATCACTCTGTAGATTACACAGGCTCAAAAATGCAGATGGCCTAACTCATGGAAGAGCACTCGCCCAACACTTAGTGTACAAAGACATTACAGAGTCCCCTCAGGCATGGAGGATACTGATCTGAGCACTACACTGCTTCCCAGACAAAACACATCCTTCCATCCCAATACATGAAAAAAAAAAAAATCTTATTTGGAGGTTTCATTTCCACAGCAGTTCTTGTACTTAAGTTACAAATATGCAGAATACTATGATACTAATAATTATTTTGAAGTTATCAGTATGTAGTAGGCTCTCTAGTATGAAAGAGGTTGGTTGTTTTCGCCACAGAAATCCAAAAACAGGATGTTTTCCCACCTATATTGACTCTACTGTTGACTTAAAAAACCAAACCAAAACCACACCTCATACCTCTGACACTTGGACCAGTATTTATTGATTATGTGCTTAGAAATCCAAACTCATTTTAGCAATGTATTCAGAAGTCAGATAAAAAAATAAAACTAACAACTAATGGTTTAATCAAAGCATTTAACAATCAGGCCTTACAACCAACAAGCCAGAACCAAAGTCAAATTGACCAATATGACCTTGTCAGAAAGAGCAGCTCTGAGTGCTGCTGACGAGCTGATTTACCCACCCAGTACAGGATTACATGCTTTATCACCACGTGCCTGGGCAGAATGAAACATTATTTTATCAACATTCCATAAAAGAATGAGTTAACACCATCAGCACCCAGCTACGAGTCGTCAGTGACAGTGGTAAAAGTACACTCCTGTGTGAGTCAAAGCTACAGAGCAGCCAGCCTGTCTAGCCAGATTTAAGCAGCTTCCATCATGCTGGCCCTGTGTTAAGACAAATTCACATTGTCAGATGATGGCTGGTGAGATTCTGAAATGAACGTGACTGTTCACAACTGCACCAAGTCACAAGGGGATTCAGCTGGCATGAAAATACAAAATACTGACCATCAAAACAGACACCCTGCTTTTGCCACCTCCTACTGAGAGGCAAACTCAAAAAAAAAGGGTCTTGAGCTCAACTGGCCAGGGCCTGACCGCTGCCTCACAACCTGTGTGCAGAAGCACAGAACTTTCACACACCCAAGTGTCAGGGTTAAGGCAGCTGAGTCAGTGCCAGGTGTGAAAATCAGGAGCAGAACAGACAGACTGTTTTCAACAAACTCTTGCCCAAATAGCTAAGAAGCTTTTCTTGTGACAACAAAAAGTAGGAACATTCTTTAAAGAGGGTGTTTTGGAAATCTTATGAAACTTTTTCCAGTAAAGCCCCCTGCAGAGAAATATTTCTGGTTTATGGCAGACTCTTTTCATCTTTTGATTTAGCTGTAAGGTAGTGTGCGTTTTTTATGTTCTATCTGCAAAAATATAAAAAATAAAGAGAAAGAGAACTAGCTGGAATACTAACATTGGGGTTCTTCTAAGGCACTTAAGTATGATAAAGATGTTCTTTCTGTTCTGTACCATCTGTAACTGCTTACAGCTGCATCTGCTTTAGAAGTAGTCAACTTAGCAGAAAATTAAAAAAAAAAAGTTCAGCTCTTCACTATTTAGCTTTAAACTTTCCTTTTTCTTGAGGAAAAAAAGCACTCTTTAAACTATTTTCAACATAAAGCTTAATTAGATTCTACTCTTCATCTTCAAAACCCTGCAGAGATCATAATGTTCCCCACGAGAGCTTTTAGCCCTTTGTGGTGACTTCTCAGAGCAGCCATTCAAGTGAAGGTTTAGGATCAGCCACCTCAAGGAGAGTTCAGAGAGCAGATAATCTTTCCTCCAGCACACAGCCCATCGACCTGAACTTCTAAAAAGGACCAGAATGACCTTGTGCCATCAAACCTAGAAAGCAAGCCACAGACACACCTCACCTCACCAGTCTGCAACACAGGCTACAGAAGTGATATAATCCAGCTCTGTTTGCTCCCTTGCCTCCTATTTCACCAACCTCACCTTTAGCTAACAGTGACCTAGAGAAGGGACTTCCCATTGACTAAATAAGTCAAAGTCATGCTACACCTATTTTATCTTGCCAAATGGGTCTGACAGAGACGATGGTGAGATAAATCACAACTGTAACCTGAAAGTGGCACCAGTAAAATCACTTCTTTGTATAACAACTCACCACTGAGCTTTGGTCTTACACATCCAATAGATGGGTACCAACAGCTTGCTGATACTAACTACAATAATTACTCAGAATGCACTGTTGAATTTCTACCCACTACTGAAGCCTGCAGATAAATGTAAATCAAATTTTCAACCTGTGCTATCTATGCGACCAGAGCAGGGATGTCAGATGGCCAGGAGCCACAGACACCAGAGCTAAGACTGAGCAGAGCCACAATTCAGCTGCAGGGTTCACCCCTGTCCTGCTAACTGCGCTACCACAGAGCTCAAACATTCTGTAACGCTGGTTCTTGTCCAAGCTGTGCTATCTCAACTGGAGTCAGCTGAGCTTATTATTCCAGTAATGACTGAAATTAAAATAAATCCTGAGGATATACACTTGCTACTAGCTTAACCCATGCAGAGAACCCCTCTGCAAAACTGTGCCGTAGAGGAACGTCACTGCTGTAGAGAAACGTGCACCAAATTTACATGCTGAGATCATTTGATGTTTTTTGTACCACCTGAAACCACACTGCACCACGAATCCATGTGTACAAGTTTTGGCTATTCTAACATGAAGCTGCTATTTGCAGTACTACTGTCATGAGAAAATGGTGTAAGCAGAGCTCCCACACTTCTGTGATTCAGTGAAACACTACCAATTCTTAACATTTCTGTTGATCTCTAAACTTCTGAAATACTTCGAAATATACTTAAAATTATGTATCATTGCAAATTTACTGGAAGTTATCTTCTGGCTAGTTATCAGATGAACAAAAGGACTTCTAAAAGATACTTCTGTCCAAAAATCAGCAGAGTCCATAGGAATGAAGAAGGAAATTTGGACCTTCAAAATAAGCAAGCAGAGAAGCACTGACTGGGTACAACTGAGAGGACTGAAGGATGCTTAGCTTTAACAGCCAGTAGTTAACACTGCACAGAACTATTTTTTCCTTTTAGATGAACTGAAGAATAATCTAGATTTGAGCCTGTTTCTGCAGGTAAGCTTGCCAACTCATGGCTAAAGCTAAAGACTGTGTATGAACAGAGGGTGGAACTCCCTGGGTCTCCTCCTGCTTCCCCCACACAACCTCTGCTGTGGAGGCACCTGCAGGAGTGAGGTTATGGCATAAAAATGGAAGAGAATCATTTCACAGTCTTTGGCTACATACCCATGGCTGCATGGGAAAATAACTTTTTGGGTCAAAAGTCTATGAACTAGGTACAGGAAGTAAAGGAAAAAACCTGAGAGTCACAGTAGGAAAAAACATGAGAGTCAAACTGTAATTTTCCCTTCAGATTCCACTGGTCAGGGAAAACGCTACCATTTATAAACTCTGAGATATTATTTTATCCCTCCAACTTCTACATTGTCAACTTCAGTAATAAAGGAGGAATCTTAAACATAACACTGTGCAGTAGAGAATCATCTTCTTAGTGCATTCTCCCCTACTTTATGACACTGGCTGTGATGGTTTTAAAGAACTTCCTTTCTGACATTCTGAAAAAAAAAAAGTCACTTCAGCCTTAAACCCTGTCCTCACTCAAGTATGAGGACAGGCTTATTTCACACATTTATTATTTTGAATCCTTGCTGTTGTAGGATATTAACAATGTTCCAGTTTATTTGGTTAGTTATTGGTTACAAAGTGTCCCTCCAAAAAGCCAGCAGAACATTCCGACTTTCTGACAGCCCTGTCTATACCGCACCACTTAATGTGACACACAGATATGGAGGCTATCCAAGGGAATCTGGGACCTGAGGCGTAGGTCTGGCCCTAAAAAGAAATACTCAACAGAATCTAATAATGAAGATGACAGCAAGGCAGCTACACAATTAATGAGCTCTGGGATAATGTCATCATGGTGGTTCTAGTGGACAGAGACAGTTAATGTATCGTGAGAGCCGAGCTTCTCTCGGAAGCACGAGGGGAGAACCCTGCTCTGGCAGATCAGAGTATTTCAGGCACAGACACCAAAAGATTTAGAAGAAGAGATCATCAACACAAGCATCCTTGGAAGAATTAAAGAGAAAGGGGAACAGCAAGTGTTGCAATGGCACATATGCTCCATTAATCTTATTAAACCATCACCTTTCAAAGTCGGTCTGACTGCCTGGATCCCGTCCAGCCGCACACCAGCCTGTGCTTCCCTCCACACAACGCCCATCACTGGCTGACTCGCTGCAAATTCTAATCCTAAGCACTGGCACTAGAGCAACGTAGCAGCAAAAAGAAAATGTGCACAATTTTTTCCTACCAATTTCACCCTTGGTTCTTTGTGGAAACGTTCCTCATATATCACCCGAATCAAATTAGACTGTTTTGACTAAATGACTTGTGCCAATTATTTGCTTTTGGAGTATATGACAATGCCTAGAGTCATCAAAAAATGTCAAAGGGCAATAAAGACAATGGCACCTATGCCACGGACATTGACACCTCACACTATCAAAATAATGAAATAAAATAGCTGAGATACTGAAAAAGACCAGAGTCTGCTCTGCTCATCTTTCAAATTTTAGGAAATAAAAATCACTGCATTTTAAAAAGCATGACACATTTTTCAAAGTACTTTTTGTAGGAAGTTTTCCTAAGTACCCATTTTTTGGCACTGTGTTTCAGTGACAAATGATTAAGTTTTCAGCCACTCAATCTAGTATTAAAAATGGTGGTATTCACCAAAACGCAACTTATCTCAAAAGAACTCAATATCCTCAATCAATTTGTCTGGTGGCCTCCAAAAAATTCCTCAAATTCCAACAGCATCAAGTTGTTTAAGTCATACCAAAATCCCAAAGTGCACAAAAAAAGCAATTTATTGGATCCTACACTTCAGCAGAAGAAAGAGATGCTCTCAGGTCCATCAAACCTCACATAAACCACAAGAACAAGTATTGATATTGGTGCATCCACACACCTAAGCACTCACTTACCTGTGACACAGGAAATCATCTTCTGTTTGTGGAAATTCAACCTTTCATCCCTAGAAAAGCAGCCTGAACTACCCCCACAAACTACAGACCCTTCAGTCTTCCAAATTAGGTTTTTATCAAGGCAGGAAGTGGAATCCAGGTCGCTGCCAATCCCAGGCAGAAAGCACTGCCTGCCTCCTGGCCCAGCAAATATTTACAGTATTCTATACGAAGTGAAACAGATTTAAGTGGACACACAAAACTCAGCCTCTGAATAACACATAGTTTGGTGATGAGAACACTCCCCTGGAAGGTGAGAGATGCATGGCCAGAAATCCTAGGGGATGGAACTGATCTCCTGCATCCCAGCCAAAATCTCCAGTCACTGCGTAAAACTAAAGGAAACCATTAACTTCTATTACCACGGTACCATGAAAAGGTTAAATGCAGAACTGACAGAAATCTTAATTAAAACAGATGACAGAAATCTTAATTAAAAGAGGTACTGCACACCAGCACCAAGAGAATATTGATTTATGTTCTTCACTTTAAAACTTTTCTTAAAGAGTTATTAACATATTAGTAAATACAGCCTTACAGTTAGTAAACACTGACAGGAGGATTCTTTTCCTTGTGCTGATCAGTCACTACACACACGCACAGCCAAGTAACTGCACACTTCTGCTAATCCCATGCTCTTTGCTGTATTTGTCTTTCAGCCCAGTGCTGTAGACAGTGCTCCATCTACATGATACACAGCCTGAGATAGCAAAAGCTCCAGGGAGGGTAACAAGTGAAGTGAGACTGGTCCTGAAAGACAAACATATGAACTCTAAATCTGATATTCTCAAATTTACTGAGGTTTAAGTCACTTTTCTCATGCCAGATACTCACGCGCATTCATACAATGACATCCTTGTTCTCAGGAGGCTCCTAAGAATCCTTAAAATGGAATGTGGCTGGTAATTTCAGTTCCTGAAAAATGTAAGATTAAGGGCCAAACTCCATGTTTGCATGCCAGGATTTCATGACAGATTTTTGACAGCAGCACAACAGAATTTCATCTATGTGCTTTGCAATCTGTTGCCTATCAAGTGCAGTATTTTAAAAATTCAGGTGAATTATTTGGTTTCTGTTGTAAACTACCTCCCAGTCTCGAAACATCTTAATTAGTCAGTTAAGGTCTCCCAACCTAAACTGAGCAAACAAGTAAAAAATCTTGAAGGCAAAAAATTATTTTACTAGTACTTGACAAGTTCTGTCAACAAGCTGTAGCTCCTCTTACTCCCTGCCCTCCCACATACACATCTAACCCAGCCAACTAAGACTTGAAAGCACCACCTGAGTCTTCTGGAAGAAACTGCATTTTAATTCATGGCAGCAGCATGTTAAATGCTTAATTGCAATCAAAGCAAATTCTCAGACCTCTGAATCTAGAAAGACTTCTAACACCAACCAATTTGAATCCTCCCAGGAGCAAAGACAGCACTGTACATTTACACTTATTCCAAAACCCAGTAGTTTTATTGATTACTCTGAGACATCATTAGATTTAATTTCCACACCCTTTGCATTATGAAGAGAAGCTTCTAAATATATCACCATTTCACTCATGAAACACTTGATGGCTAATACAAGAATCATCCCACTGATTATAACATTTAAGAGGGAGTTCAGTTGTTTGTAAGATTAGTGACTCAATACAGTGCCTTCTTTTTTTGTTCTTAGCTTGCCCTCCCAGTCTGCCTCCTAATCACCACCCTGAGAGGGCACACACGCATAGCAATCCATATTATGCTTATACAACACTCTCAGAAAGGAAATATTAAAAATACACTCAGTTTTGGTGTAGAAAAAACACCAAAAACACCAAAAACACCAAAACCACCTTCTTCACTCTTCACAAATGAAGGAAGCTGTGAAAATCTTTTGTGCATTCAAAGGGCAAAAAAAGAACAAAGCAATCTCTATTGCCAGACTGGGCAACAGTAAAAAGGGAGGGGGTGTTACATCAGGCCTTGAAAAACACTGAACACCTACTAACTGAAGATAAACAAGATACGAATGCTGCTGTGCCTTCTCAACAGGCTCCAGCACAAAGAGTTCACCACAAAATGCTAGAAATTAAGGAAAGACCAAGTATTTCACAAAGTAATGATCTGGGTCCTGCTGCTTCCATACTCATCTGCTGTCACACCTCCAACAGCTTGGCGCCTGAAGATAAATTTCTTGGTATTTACTAATCTCTTACACACACACACACACATCACTCTGCCCATACTTATTCCCTCCTCTGCTGTAGCAGAAATTTTGTCACTACCCGGTTCCATTTCCTTGCTGGAGTACAGACAGGAAGCAAGGGGAAAATGGGTATTCAACAACCTCTTTCCTCTCCCATTCTATTCCATTTGCAGAAAACTAATTTTAGCTCTTTATTTAATCTACAAAATCATGAGCAACCTTGCCATGCAGCAGTAGCATACACAGCTCTCCTTTCCTTCTATTATTGCAGGAATTTGACAAAGAAAGTTTCTCTACTCACTACTGACAAGCATTCGATTCAAACACCCTTTCTTTTTAAAAGTCCGTATTCTTTGAAAGAGTATTTCCATCTGGCACTTATCCCACATTTCACATTAAAATTAGTTTTTTCAGGATGACAGTATTCTTTTTCACCAGCAAAATTCTCAGCAGAGCCTCCTTTCAGGATAAGACACGTCTGTCTGAAATATTGGCTCAGCAAGACTACTTAAGATACTAAAAAAGAGTTAAATAAAAGTATGTATGGTTATAGGTGTGAGCATTACTGAAGAAAAAAAGAAGTTGTCAGAAAAAACACCTTGCAACAACAGTGTCAAAAGATAACCCATGTATTTAAAACTATGAAAGAGATGGGGAAAAAGCATAAGCCTCTCCTTCTTACAGTATCTTAATAAAAGAAAGTAATTGCATTCAGTTCACTTGGAAATGAAAAGAGATATATAAACCTGTCTTAAAATCTCAGATTCATATTTACAAAACAATAAAGATAGCAATATGAGAATCAGTTCTCATCTCTTCAAAACAACACCATTAACAAGACTGTCAGTTGCTGAAATAAGCCCTGTTTCACGTGTTTGCCAATGCTCATGTCCACTAATCACAGCTGGCAAGTACCTTTTTTCAAGGTATTCTTAACACAACGGAGACTTTTTTTAAAAAAATCAAACCCATAATAAGCCTTTATCATACCTTACAAAGCTACAGCGGTTCAGCAACGTGTGCAGACAGTTATGGACAAAAAGATGTACTCAAGCCTTATGCACCTGGACAAAAGGGAAGCGCTACTGCAGCTGGGAACCAACTTACATCCATGCAGAGACAGGGGTGTGAAAGGATTTTTCTTAATGCCACATTATGTATTTTCAGATGTGAAATAAGGTACGTGAACAGCAGCTGGACACTACACCACAGAACACACCTGTTCTTGGAAAGCTGCCTTTGCAACACAGAGAAAGGACAGGTCTGGCAAACGGACAGGATGGGATCAGGCAGCTTCCAAGCTGAACTCCTGCACCAGCTCCTGGGCACAGCTCTGCTGCACATGAGCACCAGTCTCCTCAGGTGACTGAATGCACATTTTTCCTAAAACTGCTAAAGCACTGGCCAATTTTATGCTGAGCTGCATTACCACAACTGCAAATAAACCGAGGCAAGATTGTTGTTAGAAGTGTAGGTAATGAAATGTCCACGGAGAAGAGAGCACGACTGAAATTGGATTTTCGCTCTGTCCACTGCTCCCGTAGCTCCTAGGCAAGGCTGATTACAGGTAAAAATGCAAAGTGACAGAAACCTCAGGTCCATGAGGACACCATAGTGAACAGAGACACAAAATCACAGTGTTTCAAGACATAAGCAGCATGTCCTCGTTCTGCTACAACCTCAGTACTGTAAGTAAGAACTTCCACTCTTCAGATCCACCTAGCACGCACTGAACACCTTAAATCCCAATTTCATTCCCCTAAAATACACAACTTACAGAAGAAGAGCAAATGCTTCTCCCAGTCTCTGTTAAAAATCTTCTCTTTAGACTATTACTATGGCAAAGACACTCATTAAAAAAGCAAATGAGTTAATATCAAAATAATGTATAACTGACATTTTGTTTCATTTACTTCTTTCAAGAAAGCTGACAAATCCCAGAGTTTATGAATTTATAATTTCATTCTGCAATTAAAACACACTAAGACACATTTAGCTGAACTACATTAAACTGCCTCAATCTGTACCAGTATTCATTTACTGTGTCAATATGCAGACAATCTTTTAAGTCAAAAGAGTTGTCTTTTCACTGCTGTTTTAAAGCAGAGCAGACCACTGCCTGAACTGAGCTTGTGAAACAAAATAAGAACATCTAAAAAGCAGAAGACTGATACAAATATGGGTTCTTGACAGAGAAGAGACAGCAGAGGGAAGAAGGGGCTGCCAAAGTCTCAACATGTGGGCAGAACAGAAATCCCCACTGGGTTCCAAGTTTTGAAAAGTAATGGGACCATTCAGAATAAGGATATTTGTTGCATATTCAATCCCTTCTCCACGTTCAGCACACATCAAGGTCAAAAACGAAGATTTAACTCATTTTTTTAATAAGAGACTTACTTCAAAACAAGTAACTTTTTTCAGAAAATCTAAGAAATAACTCTGGATGACATCACTGGATTTCAAATGCAGTGAGAATATCACAATAAATTGCTGCAGTGGTCGGGTCAATAGAGATGATGTGAAGGTAAATTATTTGAGGTACTTTGGCTGTGATCCACCACAGCACAAAACCCCCAGATTTATAGGAAGAAACTGCACCCCGTCTCTTTGATCCACTGCCAGCTAGGCCCGAGACAGTGTCAGGACACAGGAAAAAATGCCCTCTCATTTGCTATACTTCATGTCTTTCCACAGGAACTGGTCTTTTCCTCGTCGTTCTATTTCCTGTACACAGACCAAGCCTATTGTCACTAGGTGAAAACACACACACACACATGCCACCGACTTACCAGCCTGCGCTGGCATAAATCTCCCTTTAGGCAGAGGTGACCTGCAGCCTCACAGCCGTGAACAAGGTCCTGTCCCCCTCCAGGCCCGGCGGATCGCAGCGCCGGCCGTGCAGAGATCAGCTCACACGGAGCCCTCCGGGACAGGGGATGACAGCCACGCCAGTGATCCCGGCGATCCTCTCCTGCTGCCCGGCTGCCGGCGGGGGGGGATCCGCACAGCCCGGCCGCCCCGTCCCTCCTCCCTTCCCCCTAATCCCTCCTCCTCAGCCTCGCTGAACCCTCAGCCCGCAGCTCCTTCATGCTCCGGCCCCGCCGCAGCCCCCCCACCGCCGGTC
>VWPU01004432.1:0-74618 GCA_013398955.1 Callaeas wilsoni
GTCTCTCAAACCAAGACAACAAAACATATTCCAAGACCTCTATCCTATCACAGTTCTCCTTAGAAACCAAGGTTGAGACCAGCTCTTCAAGACATATTTTTTATAAACAGAGTTTAGTCCTCATCTGAGGGTGGAGGATTTAGAAGGTACTAGAATGGGGGCGTGACTTCACTGAGTATGCTTCTAATTGGGGACTCTCGCTAATTTGCAAAATCCATAAAAATTGTACATGCGTTATGCAGGGGTTCATCTTCGGCATTTTCCACCTGACAAATTGTGCACCTAAGGATCCTTGTATAAAGATAACTCCTTTTAATCATCCTAACTGTGTCTGGCTCATAATTCTAGGACCAGAGAAAAAGGCATAACCCATTTATGATTTATGAACTGTGTCAGTTTTACCATATAAAGGATTAAAGCCCATAAGATCACTAATATATGAAGACACAAACCCCACTGAAACAGGTCAGTGTTTGTAGGACTAATAGTACAGCTGGTAGAAAGAACATCACTCTCAAGCTAATACATTACTTTTCTGTAACTCCACCTGGTTAGTTTGGGCAATCCAGTCCCAGTTCTTAAATATCTCCAGAAATGTCATTCACCAGGAGAAGTGGTTGCTTTGATTCACTTTGATGCACTGCCATCTGACTTCTCCAAGGCAGAAACACGATGCAGGGTAAGATGCAAATTGACTCGAGGCTCTATATAAACTGCAAGTTTCAGATTGGAAAAATAAGAAAAAGGCCGTTAAATAGGAAGATATTTTGTTGCATGGTGCCCATGCAGTTTGACATACTGATTGGATGAAGGCAAAAATAAGTCCTACAAGATGCCAGGCAAAATGTCCTGGATGGGACCACTGATGAACCCAGGCGTGATACAGCCCAGTGCTGGACACGGTTTAGGTTACCCAGTTCCAGAGCATGTGAAGAACAAATGCCTCTGGCCATCTTCACCCTCACACCCCAGTACCTGAGAGAAAAGGAAGCAGCAAGAACTTTTGACATCTCAAATATTCCTGTGAAATAACTCCCATTTGTAGTAAATCTGCCTTGCATGGCTCTGTACACTCAGGCTGGGGCTGTGTTACATTGCATGAAGCACATCTGTCTCCAAAGCAGATCATTGCCCTTCACAGCACAGCTGGCACTTGCTGCACCAGCAATACCTGAATATCTCTTCTCGACTGTTATGCCTCCTTGCTTGGTTCATCTCTCCTGCTAAGTAAATTGCAAAGGGAAGAATATCTCACTTTGATTTCTCTGCAGGTATGATCTAAACTCTTTTCATTATGTTACTAAATTCTAGAGCCCTGCAAATTGGTTGCCGTGCTTTAAAGCATGAAGATGAGTCTATACTGACTTTACTTTGAAATCAATTCCTCTCAGCTGTTATTGCTTCTGCCTACATCAAAGTTAGGGTAGAAGCACCAACCCAGACTGACACCTTGGCTCAGCTTCTAGGACTGTGCTAAATCCACAGCAAACTCACTGATGCTGGGCTGCCAGAGGCACTGCAAGGGGTGTAAGGCACTGCAGAGCTCCCCAAAAACACCTCCGAGCCCAGTGTATAAACCTGCAGTTTCAGGGTCTGAATCAACCCTTGCCAATACTGTGCTAACAGCAGAGGACTGTTACTGTCCTGTCACTACAGCTTTGAGACTGGAGGAGACAGAAATGGTACATTCAGCCTGTAGGACCTGTTGGAGGCCTTGTGCCCCAAACTGGCCAGACTGGTGTCAGCTGGTCATTGCTGAGCAGCACCTGGGCACGGAGAGCAGAGGAATTTCACTTCAGCGTAGGAACTCCTGCTGCCACTGGGATCGATAGTACCTGTCACTGCCATGGGTGCTGATTCCAAGTGTTTTGAGCTGTCACGCTCTCCCACTCCTTTTAGACCAGTTGGAAGGGTATTTTATTTCTTTGCACCTTTGTCCCTAAACATGTGAACCCAGAGCCACAACCTGCATTATAGGAATGGAAAAGGTGCCTCGTGTTTATCAGTACTGGCTCAAGTTGGCTTTTAGGGGAGATTTAAATACAAGCTCACCACCAGCTGCCCAGCTGAGTCCTCTTCTGAGCTCTGAGGCTAATTTCTGAAACCACTGAGAGGATTTTACCCAGGGTCTATTAGCCATTTTACAGCAGGAGGTACATTATCATGGAACAACAACTTGCAAGGAAATAGCTCAGATTTACAGTGCAACTGAACAGAGTGGGAAATTAAGTAGTCCCAGCTGTAGCTTGAGTAAGTTCCATGTAACAGGAAGCAAAAAAAAAAAAAAAAAAGTGAAAACTAAGCAGGAATGGCTCCAGGAAGGTGTGCACGTCTTTCACTCATTTTCCTATTTAATATTAAGAATTGTATATGTTATCCAAATTTTTACCCTAGTCCTATGGGTATACAACAAACAGGCTCTAACACGCTATATACATGGATAGAAATATAAATGCATTTGCAACTAATATTGTACAGATATAGAAAATTACAACCTTCTAAGTGAACAATTCTTTACCAAAATATTTATGTGCTGTTGTTTGTAAGTTTTTACTACTGTGAAATACTACTTAGTCTAGAATACACACAGAAATATCACCAAGTGTGTGGATCACAGTCCTGCAGTGTCATGAGGATGTGATGCTAAATGCTTATGAGTATTGAAAACTCGGTGAATTGAAAGGTCTGAGTGACAAAACTCTGGAGCAAAAACCAGAAGGAAGAAAAAAAGGGGGGCTGGGGGGGGAACCAACTAACTAACCAACCAACCAAAAAACCAAAAAGACACACCCACAAGCTTTAGTGTAGCAGTTAAAATAAAATAAATCTAAAATGGGAACAATACCAAGCATGTACAGCATCGTGCACTAAAGATTACATTACATGGCTGAGCAATTATTGTGAAATACTGCCAAGAGCTCTCTACTCTTCCTGTGGTGCCATCTGCATCCTTGGGTAAGGCTCAGGTGGAGATCCCTGCCGGTGGGAGACAGCAGCAGGAGCACCTGTATTGTGACACGGCTTTCGGGGGCTGTGCTCTCAGCCCAGGCAGGGAGGGGAAATCTCTGTGTGTTGCTTTCCTTTTCCACCTTACAGGACTCACTGGTGATTCCTAAACTGCTGCAGATCTGGGAATACCCTGCACTGGCAGGGGAGCCAGCAGCTCTTATCTCTACCTGCCTAAAATCATCCAGAAAACAAGATTCTCTACTGTATAACATCCGAGATTTTATGGCTGCAGCTATGAAGAAAATACCCTCCAGGACAAAGCAGACTGACTAAAACTCAGGTGCGTGTAACCAAGGTGCCTTAGTGCAAAGGCATAATCCCTTGACTTCTTGGCACAAGGAAAAGTGTGGCCCACATGTCTCTTTCTATAAAGGAAATCTGGGAACTGGGCAAAGCTGCTGTGTCCGTGTCAGACGGGAGACCCCTGCCCAGGGCCAGGGAAGCCAGGCAGGAACACACAGTGCCCACTCAAACTCGTGTCCTGCCATCAGGGATGGATGTTCCCTCCACAGGAAGATGCAGCTTCAAACACGGAACGGCACAAGTCGAGACCACAGCCGCTGTGTGGGACAGTCACAGAGGTCCCAGAAAGGGCCCCAGCGCTCCCAGTGAATTTGTGGAGATGCCCATTGAGGGATGAGGTGGTATCACACCTGCTTTAGGTCACAGATTTTTTTCCCCAGGGTCTCTGCATTTCTAAAACCAAGTTCTGTAAGTGGGCAAGTTCTCACTGTTGCTATTACAATATAATTTGCATACAGACCATTAAAAACAAACCCATTGCAAGCTAGTTACATACATAATATATGAAATTCCTCCACTGCATCTTCATGACCTTGACTGTTGTCTGTCCTGCTTCTCTTAGATGATTTGAATTTGTACAGGAATATTTTTCATCCTCCAACTATTTTTCCCTGCCTAATACTAAAGCACTAATGCATCTGGGGTCCCAGCATGTAGTTGACATGTGCATCGAAACAAATTTACCCAAGGCAGAAACAAAATTTTTGATCTGCACATCATATAGAATCTCATCTGCAGTGCCAACTACATGAAGTTAAATACAACAGAGACATTTCTTTTCCAAGTCTGTGTTCCAAACCTCACTGCACTTACTGCTCCAATTCCAAGCTCTGTACAAGGCAGCAAGCAAACCCTGCACAATTGTCCTCTGGAAATAAGCTCAGTTGTATTTAGAGCAAAGGAAAATACCTCTGGGATGAACATGGATAGCTGGATGGAGGGCAATGCCTCTGTGTATTGGTAGTGAGGCTGGCTGTGAAAAGAAGCCTGATTTGTAATGTGATTGTGTTTGTGAAAATGTTCACTGCAAATGCTGCTTATGTGTGCTGACCCCTTAAATGCAATTACTGACCATGATTACAGCTCAGATTGATAATAGGTTGTGTTTAGCCTTCAGGGAAATAATCAAGAACAGAAAACTAGATGGAATTGTGTCATCTTACTGAAAAGTAGTTTGCTTTGGGCTGACATAAAATGCTTCTATACATCAACTAACACACCAAGGGAATTTTGGGGGGCAAAAGACTTAATAGGCATTAAGGAAAAACAATTGATCTATATAGGCTAAAATAAATCCCTCCTAAGTAACCAGAACAGTGTCTAGGCCAGACAAACCCACCATAGTTTTCCTTTTTACTGGGGCAAAATTAGATTCTTTGGCAGAAGAGCTGAGCAAGTCTGTTCACACGGAGGGTTCCCTCATGGATGGAACACTGTTTGGATCCCAGCACTTGCATCTGCTCTTAGGCTCCATCAGGGCTCCAGCTTCCAAAGGAGAAGCCGTCCTTTGGGTGGAGTTCCAGATGGACCCTGTTCCCTGCCAGCCTGGCACAAGCTGTGGTGGCACAAACACCGTGACACACACAGGGCTGCACCTCGCAGGAGTGGTGACGAACATGAACACTGCAGATTATTTACACACAGAGACGTCCCAGAGAGCCTCTGGCAGAAGTCTCCTGTGTCTCTACTGAGATTGTTTTGCTTTAAATGTGGTACACCCAACAGTCTCCTGCCTTACCTCTGCCAACTGGGATCCTCCAGAGATGCCAACATTTAAAGCAACAGCAAGCAGACAAAAAAGCAGAAAGCCTGATTCAAAGACATACCCCTATGATGGCACAGATGTTTTACTCTCATCCCATTCTGATGCTTTGTTGGAAGTCACAGAACTTCCTCATCACAGGGAAGACAAAGGCCTGGCTCAGGGCTCTGATAACAGCTCCTCACATGTGGTTCCCAGTACAATAATGCTGTCAATAAAAGTCTGAAGTGCTTCTGGGTCACAACATTTACCCTGTCAGATTAATGATACACTTGATGCTCTGAAACTCTTAGGAGACAGCAAGGACGAACTTACAAATAAGCACAATGGGAGTTAATTCCTGCAGCATGAAAGTATCACCTCAAATTGTAGTTCCACACACAAAGCAGGTATTCTCAAATGCTTGGGATTGCTCATCATGGCAAAGTATCCACATATGGCAGATAAGAAGCAGCTGGAAGGGAAGAACTTGGCTGCTTATGGGCTTTGCAAGTCAGGGCAATGGTACAAAATGAGGATACCTGGATAATGAATTTCCTGTTCACAGTTCGGAGCAGCCCAGTTCCAAAGAAAGAATCCCTCCTACAGAACTGCTGCCAAGAAACCTTGAGTGAATCAGCCTCAGACACATCCTGTCCAGGATACAAGACATATTCTGACAGAAGCTCTGAAACCCACATTGTTAATGACAGGCTTTATTGAAGTCTTTTTCCATTGGTCTCTCCCTGTGAGACTTTATCCTGGGTCCCAAGGTGTTTCCTATTAGGCAACCATTTAAGCACTGCAAAAATCACTGAAAAAACCCAGCAGGAACTCCTTGGACCACATCTTTCAGATGTTTAAAACATCCTAGTTTAGCTTGGAATCCAATATTCACTATGCCCTTGAAGGATGGATGGGGCCACTCTAAAACATCAATAGTACAGTCTCTCTGTCATTTAAGCAATTACTTCATTTCTCTTGCTACTGTCTGGAAAATAAATCCTTCAGCAACGGTGAACCTGAGCTTTGTGCTGTATCAGTCAGGACTTTAATCCTGTTGTTTTCTCATTCAGACTTTACACCTTGCTGCTCTGCATATCACAGTCAAGGTTTATCCCAGAGGTCATTGTTTTAATAAGCATTTTAAAATCTCTATGAATGGAAAACACTGTATCAAGTGTCAGGGTTTTTTTCTCTTTTTTTTTTTTTCTTTTTTAATAAACTGATGCTCTGTTTCTTTAATAGGTTTAGTTCTCACCAGTGCTCAATTCTTACTCATTTGTTAAGTCTAATTAGTCAGTATTCAAATGTGCCATGCATTAATTTGGCCACTGCTCAAATCCCACACAGATTTCATAGCAAAATGGATTATTTGAATTTTAAACACAGTCTGTTCCACCAATTCTGACATACTAAGCAAACTCACAAGCCATTAGGGCCATGAAATGCCAGTTGACCTAACAGCCTGCAACAGTAGGGAGTGAAAAAGCTATTTATGTTATTAAGTGATGCTCTGAAGTGAGAGCTCACACACTGATCCTGTATCGTTTGGTTTCTCCAAGATTTGGGTGAAGCCCACACCCTTGGCTACTCAGCCTCAGCACAGAACTGTTGGCCATCAGACACAGAAGCAGAGCCTCGAGATTCCCTGGAGCCAGGGCTCACTCCAGCCTTCTCTGGCTGCAGCCACAGAAGACAGATCATCCTGCCTGCTTCACCTGTTTAATATGATAATTAAGTCATTTTAGCTAATGGGCTTTAAATACATCTTTTAGGGTAGTCTAGACAACTCCTTAGCATTGTCATCAGAGCAAGGAGGCATCTTCTGTGTTTCTGTGCCAGTTTGTGTTGGAGGAAAGGCAGAGACTGATCAGAGCTTGAGGCAATCAGCTGAAGACAAACCAAGCCCCCACTGCTCCTCTCACCAACGGGTGCTGCTGTCAGGTTTACCAGGGCTTTTTACCTTCACTTAAAACACTCAAATTCTCCTTTTAGAGCTGAGGAACAGTTGGATACACCAGCCTTTCCAGGTTCCCCCACTGCCCCTGGCACACAAATCCGTGGCCATTAGCTTGTCTAGACAGGGATGCTCAGGTGGCAGCGTAGGAAAAGGAAAGTGCATTTGAACAAAAGCGTTAAAGTCTGCTGTGCCTCTGCTAATGCACTTCGGAGGCACAGCACAGCCACTGTCCCTTCAGCCAGCCTGGACGAGGCCACAGGGACTCTGGGATCTGGGCTGAGCATTCAGCTTACATTTCCTAGAACTGCAAGAGCTTTGTCGTAATTCAGCAGGACAGCACCTTCCAAACACAGCAGCTCGTGAAATAAATGTTTCAGGGTTCAAATCAAGGTTAGCCTGACTCCTTTGGCAACACTTCTTCCTCCAAATAAGTGCAGAAATTACAGGAGAAAAGCAAGTCCACCCAAACCGTGGCCACAATCCAGGACAAGAATGATTAATAAAATCACCTTAAGGTGAAAAAACACAGACTGCCAAGATCTTGGTAAATAACAAGCTCTGTAATTCCACCTCTGAAGCTTCCATAGAGCAGCAGTGTTCAGAAATGTGATAGTATCCTCATACTGGGCACCAGCAAGTGAAAGGCAACCTTCCAGCTCTGCCTCTGTACACAGGGTGAGAAAAAAACAAAGGACAAGAGCAAAGTGGGGTTGTTTGGCTGCTGTAGTTTTTAAGCATCACTGACTTGATTGTTCTTCTCAAAATGAACATGGGACCAGGTAGAGAAGGGACTTGGCAAATCATCCACAAAACTTTTCACAACACTGCCTTGGCAATGGGATCAGTTCCATCTATCAGCATGATGAGAAAACTGATGAACTTCTTCAGGTTTTACAGACCCAGAGATGAGCAAATAAAGGATTTCTCTTTTAGTCCAATAGTGAAATTGCACATACATATGAGAAACTGGGGGGGTTGGAGGGACAAATTTTCAGAGTGGGGAGGTATAGAGACAGATTTGCTTTGGGATAAGTGACTTTTTCAGGTGCATAGAAAGAGCCTGTAGCTTTTGACTGAAGAGCTTTCCAGCCCAAATGAAGTATTTTACTTTGCCTTTGTAATATGCAAGACTTATATAATTTGAAAATTTTTTTCCCCCATTTCGAACTTTATATTTGTTAAGTAAAAGTCAGTTTTTCAACTGGCAGTCTTGGGGAAAAATGCTTTGGTATTTAATAAGTGCTGTCCTTTATCCTTTTGAGTTAAAATTATTTGCAAACTGCTTCAAAGGCCGGCAGAGCTGGTCAGGCATGTGGTGCTGAGCACAGCCAGTGTTTCTCATTGCAGTCCCAGTCGTCTGGGATTAAGGCACAGTGTAGCACGGACACACTTTGTGTCTGATAACGTTTTTTAAGTTATCAAGGACTTTGAACACTCAGTATCTAAGGACACTCTTGCAGTTCCTGGTTTTGTCTGCTTTAAAACTTCTGGTCAGCACAACAGGATTAAAGAAGCCTGAATTTGAGAGGAATGACAGAGAATGGCTAAAGCTCCCTGTGTTTGAATGCACCCCATTGTGTCTTTCCTGTCCAGGATTTTCCACAACTGTCTTTCCAGCACGGTCTTTATCTGGATATAATTGAGCTGGTAAGTGGCAAAGAAGAACCTGAAGAGCTCTGATCACTGCAGCAGAGATTAAACTGAAGCTATTGTATCACAGGCCACCGGGTTTTCTTCCCCTCCGTGCTGGATGCAAACACTTCGCTAATGAGTGAAAGCCCGACTTCTGTTCACAGGGAGAGAAGTCACCAAGGGTTTGGTGGGCATTTCCAAGAAATGGACAGGGCCAAGACAACAGAGCCATCACTTTGTGGTGCTGCTGTTCCTGACTGAGAGCAGCTTTGCACTGACCCAGAAGATGGGACTGGGAGCAAGTCCCTGAGTTACTGCACCTTCCTGAGCTCCACATTCACTCCTCTGTGCATGGCTGAGGCACAACCCGCAGCTCTCCCCTCAGCACCACTCTGAGCTGCTCCAGGATCGATTTCCCCTCGAACTGCAGGGGAAAATGCATCTTTCAGGGCAGAAGAGAGACTTGTGAGAAGTCCTTGGGGGACTCTGAAATGCACAGAATGCAGTGGCTGTGAGCAGCTGCCCGGGCAGCCCCTAGAGCCCTTTTTGGACACCTCATGGGCACTGGGCTGACCCACGGGCTCCCCACTGCTGCTGCTGCCCCACAACAGCCGGCCCTGCGCTCCCACCTCACCTCTGCCCAAGGAGCAGCTCCCCGGAATCACAGGCACTCTCACCTTCAGAAACACCAGGTTTTCCCCACTCTCTGCCTATCAAGAAGCATTTGGAAATGCTGATAGAAGCAAAAGGGAAAAAAAATCTTTCCCTTCAGAATAATCCTGACAGGAGCCCTCTGTGTCTCCCCCTGAGAAGGATTCATTTTGTGTTACACTCAACAGCTGGGGAACCACACAGTGCAACAGGCAGAGGCAACAAGCAACACCCTCCACGACTTAGACACTTCCAAGCTTCCACGCTGTTCCCAGAGCTGCAGAAGATCTGCCTCTCAATGCATCCACCATCCACATCCCATCTGGAAGCCTGTGGGAAGCAGAGGCAGACAGTCAATTTGACTGCCACTCACTCAGACAAATCAGTGCCAAAATTACTCCAGAGCTTAGATTTCTAAACTGTTTTCTCCGTTGTCACCAAACCTACTTTTCAAGCAAGACTTGCCAAGGCTTCAAATCTTAACCAAACTAATCAATCTAAATGATGAAATTGGAAAAAACAGAAACTGAAGAAATCTTATAAAGCACAAAGCTGTTCTACCACACAGGCAGATAAGGCCACAGGTATAGGAAATACACTTTGCTGTCTGAAGGGGAAAAATGATGAGCTATGGGATGTGTTTTTCAATGGAAGATCAAGTTTCCATTACCCTTGTCATTCATAGGTCAAAGTCATCAAAACTCTACAGCAAAAAGGAAAGAGATGCACCTGTGCTACCAGAGAGTGAAAGATAAGGACAAAGACAGAAAATCAGAGACAGAGAGGCCTTTGACATTCCTCAGGAGAGAAAGGCTTTTTTGTGGATTTAAATTAAAACTGTGCAAAGAGAGCACTTTGCTGGTAAGCAAAGACGGATGGCTGCCATTAGCATGAACAAACTTGTCTGACACATTTTGTCTGCGACCCTTTGCTGTGACAGGGAAAGCAGAACCTCGCCAGATTGTTGTGGCTAAAAAATTATAAATCACCAGAAGAGTGAAATGAAGTGATTTAAAACAATGTTTTTAAATCCACTTACCATTAAGGATTCAACACCAACACATATTTCCTTTATAGAAATAGGGAAAAATTCTGCAGGCAAAATCTTCTTGCCCAACTTAACGTATTGGATTTGCATAGCAAGGTTTTGGTAGCAGGGGTACAGGACGGCTTCTGTGAGAAGCTGCTGGAGAGTTACCGTGTCTGAGGGAGCCAACAGCAGCGGGCTCCAAGATGGACCCACCACTGGCCCAGGCTGAGGCAAACAGGCTCACATGCAGCACGGCGTTTGAGCCAATACATTGGGTACCAGCAAAGGGCATGGGATGTCCCTGGTCCATATTGCTTCCACACTGAGCAGCAGAGCAGGCAGGAGCAGGACAGTGATGGGTGCAGGCCTGGCCAGGAACAATGACTCCTCTGCATTTTCCATGACCTTCTCAGCCTTTGGACTCCATGGCAGCTGCTGACTTAGCAGGCCAGCCACTGCCAGGTACCAGAAGGATTTACACTCCCAAGCTAGCTGCTTCTCTCTTCCACAACAACAGCAGCATTATCTCCCAAACTGAATTTGCCCAGCAGTCCAGCCTGGGTCTAACACCGTATCCTGTATGTGGCAGTCCAGCATTTCATTGCCAACACACTCCTTAACCCCTCCAGCATGCTTAATGATGAATGAAGCACCACATTTGTTCTCAGTAGTTAAACACTTGAGGCAGATACTGCATGACATGAGCGATGAGGGTGTATTGAACTTGTACCAGGCCACAGCTTTCCCCTGTTTGCATGGCCAGGTGTGCGATAGAGGTGTCCAGCACATACCACATCAGCATGATTTAATGGTAATTTAATGGAGTTCCCATCAGTGTGGTGCAATCCTGGAGCGCAGCCTTTCCCGAAGAGAGGAGAGCAGAGACAGGCTCAGATAAGCATGTTTCAGAAGGAAACAGGAGTATTTCCCCCTAACTTTGCTCTTTAAATGTGTGTGAAGGCATAAACCCTTGGTGCTCTGGAGGAGGACAGCTGTTCCTCCTGTGCCACAGGTGCCTGTTCCTTAGGGAACACCCTGGTACCTCTCCAGCTTCCTGCTGGGCAGTCTGCTCCGTTCATGCCTGCTGCTGTTCCCTTCAGGGCAGCACTCGGGACGCTCCCTCTGCAGCGAGGGCACGATGGGCACGAGCTCTGGCTACAGCCCCCAGCCCCTCAGCCCAGCGGGCACCGTCTGCCCAGCGCTGCCGGGCGGCACCTCCGGAGAGGGGCTTGGCTGGAGAACTGCCACTGCCAAACCCCTCAGGAACACAGCCACAGAGTCTGAGGAAGGTGGAAGTTTAACAGTAATGGGAGAAAAGCTCAGGACTATCCAGATATTCCAGTGCTCTGGAAGTCAAAGATCAAAAAAAAATACCTGCATTGTATTAGAAGTGTTAGCTCAGCTGGGTCTTGTGTGACACTGAAGTGAATCATCGGTGTTACCATGACAAATTACCAGCAACTCTAGATTGTTAATTCTCCTTAAGGTCTCAAATGTCCATGGGTGATGGATATGACCCCAGATCCACTTTATGCAGGGGTTAAAACCATCTTTCACCCATAAGCTAATCTCAGAAAGCTAAACCAAAAATTTATAGAAAAAAGTTTTGATTAAATCCAACAGACAAATCCACAAGAATGATGTGCTGAGCTGTGCTCTACAATGAGCCCCTCCCTTCCCAAGCAGAGCTTTTCAATAACTGTGAAAATTCCTGAAATCTATTTTTTTTTTTTAAATTATTAAGATGTTGTCCAGGAAATAACATTTAAAGCTGATGTCAGACACTGGAGTTGTTTGGATTGCTTCTGAAACAGCCTCATGCAGCAGAATCCGGTATTTTGGCAGTCAGCAGTAACAGGTATTACATGAGAGCTCAGAAATCAGTTCTTTCCTGTGATCTCATCCCCCTGATGAACAAACCCTTTAATTAACCAAGCAGTGCAGTTGGCTCACTCCTGTAGCAGCACCACTCACTGATTGTGTGAAGAGAAGCTGCTGCAGAGAGGATGAGTCCATTAAAGAAAAAGTACCCTGCAACCTTTCAGGGAGATTATACAACTGCATCAAGATTAAATTGACATTAATCCAATTCTCATTTCACTGTTTGCCAGTCAAAACTCATGTGTGACATGGAAGAGTCTCTTTACTTTTTAACCAAACTCTGGAATGCAAATTCAATTTTTATTTTGTCTTTGGTCTAACCTTAGAGTAAGTCTGCAAAAGTCATTCTTTCAGGTTTTAATTCGCTGGTGCTCTCCTGAGGCACTGCCAGGCGCTGGGGTCTGGACGGTGCTACTGCTCTGCTCCCCAAGAGCTTCACCAACACAGAGCCATTGGTTTCCTCCCTGTGCACTGGGGATTCCTGAGACACCTTCCAGCTCCCTTCCCCAGCCCCAGGTTTGTGTCAGCAGGGACTTTTCAGCCAGTGCTGAAGCTGAGCAAAGACCACGCTCAGAGAGGGCTGTGGCTGCGGGCCGAGCTCGCGCTGTTCTCTGCAGCTTCTTCCCTCTTGCTCTGGAGCTCAGAGCGCAGCCTGGGCAGTGAGAGCAGCACTGACAGCTCCATCAGCGTGGCAGAACCTCAGCAAGGTTGGCACCAGCCCTTCACCCCAGCCCCAATGAAGGTGCCACCGCAGCCTGCTGTGGGGGGAACGGTACCCAGCTCATTTTGGGAGCCATCAGCTTCTGTTTTGCCCTCTTTTTGAAACCAACGTGAATGTGACCAGTAGGGAGTTGTCAAACCTTCAATATTTAATTTGGGGCACTATGATAAGACTCATAATTAAGCTGGATCCAGGGCAAAGTAATTAAAAACATGACTGGGAAATGGTCCTACTCGCATCTGCCTCAGGCACCTTAATCTGCCGCAGAAACACGTCAGCGCCCTCCCTGCGGGATTCAGAGTGTGAGCGACCCTCCTCAGCAGCACATGAGTGGAGATTTTGAAGTTGCAAAAGCTACACGAATGCCAGAGGGAATCTTTTTGTTCATCCTGATGGCATTCACTGCAGGGATTATCGCTAGGAACGCAAATGAGGCGAGCATGGGTGCAGTGACAGTTTGTAATCTATGCCCGTCTTTACATCACCTCTCTGCCCAGAACAGCCCTGCTGCCTGTGTCCTGTCTGATAGCAGCAGCAGCTCTCAGTCTTCTCTTTTAATCTACACAGTCGTTAAAATTCACTTCTCGGCAATTACCTGACATAAGTTTTAGAAGTTTGGGGTTGTTGTACCCAGCCAGCTGATTAAAGCTGCAGGGTCAGAGCCCCGCAGTGCTCTGGGCTCCTGTTGGGCTCAGAACGATCTTTCTCTTCAATAGCCTGAGCAATGGTAGAATATTCATGTAGGTTGTCCATACAGAACCAAAACTGAAAATGCATTCCTGGTAATTCTGTCTGGAGACGACCTGCCTCACACAAACCAGAGCAGACTCCACAGCTGAAGCCCTTTCTACCAAAGCAGTATCAGACCTCTGGGCAAACTCTAGATAAGTGCAACGATTTGAACAGGGAGCATTGTCTATCTCCACTAAGCAAGAAAAACACAATAAACTTGGCAGCTTTTTTTAAAAAGTATCCAGGAATGCTCGATTCTAGCACATTTCCCTAGCCAGCAGCATCTTCCCTCCTGCTGTTCAGTGACAGCACACACAGAGCAGCGTCCATCAGCCAGTGCACGGGGGAATTATTGGGAAAAGCTGTTTCAAGGGTGGTTTCATGCTGAAGTAGAGCACTGTGTAATCTCTGGTTAGCTGTTATTATTCCTTATAAGAGAAAGAAGAGCCTCTCAGTGATCCCTTACACAGCGAGATTTAACAGAACTGATGGGGCTGACTCTCAGTGCAGTCAGCAGAGCCCTGCGCATGCACCAGCCCCTTCATGGTGCTCCACAATGGGAAAGCACATCCCAGCTCCTTGTCCAGGTGCACAGGGGACCCAGAGTTTATGGGACTGGGAAAAGTCCTATTTTCTTTTTATGTTACCCAGTTCATGCCCTGCCCACACTTGGAGGACCCTGCTGTCATTCGGAAATGAAAGCATGTTGATGTGTGTGTGCTTCATTACAGAAAATCATGCTCAGAGCAAGTCTGTGGTAAACCACATGGAAAAAAAAATGTCTGCAGGAGAAGAGATTCCCAAAGCACCCCAGCCAGCCCTGCAATTATTTGACAGCTAGTTTGGGGAGAAAACGGAGCTGAACAAAGGCTGCAGCGTGTGCAGTGCTCTCACTTACAGCACAAGTTAAACATGTTACAGAAAATGGGCCTGTCAGCCAAACAGGGATTTCAGGCAATATCTTAATTCCCAAAAACTGTCTATTGAGAGTGATTTACATGTGACAGGAAGGCTCCCGAGCAGATGGGAAGCTGGCAGGCTGTTTGGATAGCTGCAGTTCAAGGAAGATTGCCACTGAATGCTCCAACAATTCTATAGAGCAGAGACAAACTAAATGTGCAAACTGTGAGTGTAATTAAAAGGACTGGAGGGATTGGTTAGGAAGGGAGAATGAGAAGGGCTTGAAAGGTATATGTGGAAATATTTAGGCTAACACGTGGGATTTGTATGACAACATTAGGAGGGATGAGTATCAGAAAAAGAATAAATTTATGGGGAAATCCACAAGGCTGTTTACTAATGCTACTGATACACTCAACTAAGATAATTAAAAGCTATAAGCTGACATGCTATTTAAGGAAAAAGATTATAGGAAACAGCCTGGCATCAGCAAAGAATAAATTGGTCCAATATATGTTTCACGAGTAAGTCTTACAAAGGATGCACTGCAAACCATGGATCCAACACACACACACACACACACACACACTCTCCTGCTTTGCCACCCCCACACTGGTTTGGGTTCCACATTTTTAGGTCTCCCAGTTCAGCACTGATATCATAATTTCTCATGGGATATTAGGACGTCAGAGTCAGCATTTAGTTCTGTCCCTTAGGAACTCATATTCCCCAGGTGCCAGTGGGAGGCCTGGAGCAGGCATCGTGAGGGCCAGGTAACCCCTAAATCACAGTGTGTGCCTCAGGGCACAGCCCGGGTACCACGGGGCCTGCGTGGGCAGCCCCTGCCTGGCACAGCAGCTCCAGTTTGACACCTGTTGCAGGTGAATGGCCCAGCCCAGGGACACTCAAGGTGCTCTGCAAAACCCCCAGCCTGCCCAGGCAGCCCTGTCACAGCTGGGGGTGCTGTCACCCTATAGCACATAGATGACAAAAAATGCCCTGCCCAGAGTTTACTCTTTCAGCTGGCAAATGACAAACTGACTTTGTGCCATTCTGGGGACGTATCAGTTGTCTTCTGCATCATCCTGCTCCCTAGGGATCACTTTTACAGGACACAGAGTACAGAACTGAGTGCCAGCCATGTCCGACCCCCAGCCCCCTGTCTAAAGGGAAGCTCCTCCGAGCCCCCTGCAAGCAGGGACAAACACGCATCCAAGGGAGAGGGGGCAGAAACCAGCAACGCCCCTGGGGCTGTGGAGGATAATAGGAAGCAGTGCTCTCCTCTAAGCACCAGTAAGGTCACCCCCAGCACAACAGACAGCTGTGCATTTCATCCACAGGTTTTGTATTCCAGGTGAAGCACAGGCAGACCAACAACTTTCAAGGCTCTGTTAACAACCAAAACCTTACCAACACCACCGAGCCCTTTCAGCATCTTCTCGTAGCTGGAGAGATGCTTTCCTGACAGAGGCTTTCTTCTCTTCTCTCCCAGGATTGTTCTTTGTTCCATGACTCTTCTTACACCTTCTATCTCACACAGTGGGCCAAGAGCTCAAAGTCCTTTGATTTCCTACTTCTCTATGGATACTGAAATCTAATTAATGCTTCAGGGGGTTTTGTATATCTAAAACCAGCCCTGAGCATCCCAACATGTACCTGCTGCTGGAGGCTCAGGTTAGTGAGATCCTGAGTGTGCCCAACCAGAAATGTTTCCTGAGTGGATCAGCTGCAGTAGAGTATTTGTGATTTACAATAAATCCCTTACTGCTAAGGCAGACATGCCCACAGGAGATAACAAAAAGCCCAGCTAAAACACTGTGACCTTTTACAAGACTTTGAGAACTGCCTGTACTTGAGACAAGACAAAAATAAAGTTGCAGTGGTCTAATTTAAAATGAGAGAACATTTGGTGGGTAGAGGGAACCTTTGCTTTGAACATCCACCCCAGCACTGGTAGTCGGGGTGCCAGGAGGAGTTGTGCTTTAGTGCTTACTCTTTTTGAGGCAGCTTAAACTCCTTCGTAGGCTGCTAGGATTTCCTTCTCTGTGGGGGTGTAGTTGGCTTCAGAGCCTCTGTAGCTTCGACTCCAGAATCCCAGTGGTCGGCCTCGAGTCTCCCCAGGCACCTTCTGCCAAAGGCTCCAGGACAGACCATGGCTCCCGGCTGCAGAGTAAAGCACGTTTTTTATTTCTGGTCCTGTCCTGACTGGGCCAAGGGCTACAGCGTGAGTGATCTCCTGCTTGATCTCAGCAAAGGCTTGTTGCTGTTCAGGGCCCCAGTGGAAATCATTTTTCTTGCGGGTAACCAGGTAAAGAGGGCTCACAATGTGGCTGTACTCGGGAATGTGCATTCTCCAAAAGCCTATGGCGCATAGGAAAGCTTGCGTTTCCTTCATGTTCATTGGAGGAGATTTTGCTGTGATCTTGTTGATGACCTCGGTGGGAATCTGACGCCGTCCATCTTGCTATTTCACTCCCAGGAACTGGATCTCTCAAGCAGGTCCCTTGACTTTGCTCTTTTTGATGGCGAAGCTGGCTTCCAGGAGAATCTGGATGACTTTCTCTCCTTCCTCAACATTTCTGTTGCCATGCTTCCCCACACAATGATGTCAGTGATGTACTGCAGGTGTTCTGGAGCCTCACTCTTCTCCAGTGCAGCCTGGATCAGTCCATGGCAGATGGTGGGGCTGTGCTTCCACCTCTGGGGCAGTCGATTCCAGGTGTACTGCACGCCTCTCCAGGTGAAAGCAAACTGAGGCCTGCACTCTGCTGCCAGAGGAATGGAGAAAAATGCATTGGCAATGTCAATAGTGGCGTACCACTTTGCTGCTTTGGACTCCAGCTCGTACTGGCGCTCCAGCATGTCCGGCACAGCAGCGCTCAATGGTGGAGTCACTTCATTCAAGGCACGATAGTCCACAGTCAATCTCCATTCTCCGGCGGATTTTCGCACAGGCCAGATGGGACTATTGAAGGGTGAGTGGGTCTTGCTGACCACCCCTTGGCTCTCCAGCTCACAGATCATCTTGTGGATGGGAATCACAGCATCTCGAGTTGTGCGGTATTGCCAATGATGCACTGTAGAAGTGGCAATTGGTACTCGTTGTTCTTCCCCCTTCAGCAGGCCTACTGCAGATGGGTTCTCTGATAGTCCAGGCAAGGTGTTCAATTGCTTAATTCCCTCTGTCTCTACAGCAGCTATTCCAAAAGTCCACCTGAGACCCTTTGGGTCTTTGAAATATCCACTTCAGAGGAAGTCCATGCCCAGAATGCATGGAACATCAGGACCAGTCACAATGGGATGTCTCCTCCAATCATTTCCACTTAGGCTCACCTCAGCCTCCACCAAAGTCAAATTTTGTGATCCTCCTGTTACCCCAGAAATAGAAACAGGTTCTGGCCCTACGTGCCTTGATGGGATTAGTGTGCACTGCGCACCAGTGTCAACCAAGGCCTCGTATTTCTGTGGTTCTGATGTACCAGGCCAACGAATCCACACAGTCCAAAATGTACGGTTTTCCCTAATCTCTACCTTGCTAGAGGCAGGGCCCCTCTAGTTCTGGTTATCTGTGCCTCCCTGGGCAACTGGAGCTACTTCCTTTCTGGTGGAACTTCCTCTCTGAATCTTGGCCTCCTTCAATTCACACACTCGTTCTGCCAGGACAGAAGTTTGTTTCCTATGCCACTTTCTCATAATTTCCCCATGGTCACACAGGAAAAACCACAACTCAACTCGTGGGATGTATCTTTCTTCCCATGCTGAAGGACATCTGCGTCTGGCAACAGGACCTCTGGTCTGTACTGATGAGAGTTGGAAAGTCTCTTCAATCTTCCTGATTCTCTGAGGCATCTCCTCAATCTTCTCTTCCACTTTTTGCACACGCTCTGACAGATTTGTTACCACTGCTGAGATTTTGGCATGTGTTGGACCATGCATGGTATCTACGTATACCCGGAGCTTCCTTGCCATAGAAAGCACAGTCTCATTCTCCTCATTCCACATCATCATTGCTAAAGCAGAAGAGTATTCTTGTGGCCCAAGGCGTACAAGTTTTAGCCACATCAATGGTGTACATTCTACCATGTCTGGACCCCTAATTACTGGGTGATCTGAGAAAATGATCTCTACTACCCCCAGTTCTCTCAAACATTGAATCCCTTGTTCTGTGGTCTTCCACGGGGATAGCTGCATCTGGAGATCTTCTGCCCACAGGTGTCTTTCCCTCCCACCACTCAAGAGCCGTCTCCAGAGACTGTCAGGTCGGGACTCCTTTGCCATCTCTTGGTCAATAGCTGGATCACGTGACAAGGATCCCACATGTCTCACTTCAGTGCCGTCCAGGATTACATTATCACCTGCAGCATCCCAGGGGTGCACCATCCAGCTTAGTATAGGTTCATCAGGCCGTTGGGGGTAATCCTTCCTTAGGCCACGAAGGTCCTTCACGGACATTGACTCAGTAGTGACTTCTGAGTTTGAGTCCTCTGCTGGCTTTGAGGGTCCTTCCCTCGCATCATCATCATCCTTCACTGGGTGATCAGTTTTGTCTTTGTGTTTTCTTCTCTGGACAGGAACAACTGCCTTTGGTTTAGGCTCTCTGTCCGGCTTAGCTGCAGCCTGAGTGACTGGGGTGTCTGCTGATTTGTCTTTCTGCTCCTCTGGCCTTGTGTGCTGCACTACGCTATCTAACAGTGTGTCATAAGCATATGCCAAGGCCCAGCACATTTTAAATTTGGCACTCAAGTTAAAGGGGCTTGAGAAAGTGAAAAAAACCAGTAATAATTACATTGTGGTTTTAAGTAAAATCACGCCAAGACATTAACCCATTCCAAAGTTAGCATTTGATAAGACAGAGTGTTTGATAAAATTTTAAAATACAAGTAATGCAAGTGCAACATAAAGTGATTAATGTACTAAATACAAGCAAAGTACATTGCGCAAGTTTACAAGTATATAAAATATGTAACATATGTATAAAAAAGCTGCACTTCTGGTTTCAGCAGTTTTTCTGCAAATTCAACGCTGAATACCTTGAATATTCCTGCTATATCCCTACTAAGCCAAGCAGATTGGGATGCTGCAATGGTTGGGGTGTGGATGTCAGTGACCAGAGTTTAACATCCCTCTTCTGGTTTCTGCTGTACAAACATAATGTAGCATTGTTTTTGTGGAACTTTTTGGAGGTGACATGCAATTAAATGACACATTTAATGTCTGTCAGCACTCTGAGAAACTGTTTTAAGGAGAACGTCCTGTACTAAATGCACTGTAATAAACACAGTGGGTCTCCCAGTTGGAGCTTCTCAGTGATACAGAGAACCCAGAGCTGCCACTCCAGCAGGGGTAGGCCAGGAGTTAAACCAGGCCTTTTGTCATCCAGGTGAGAAATTCTGACCCTGGAGAGCTCTAGACAGAGAGCCTCACACAGAGATGTTAAAATATCATTCCCCTTGGCTTGCTGGGAGTGTGCAGCTCTTTCCCTCCCTTACAGCCAGGTCAGTGTCTTTAAAAGCAGGTGGATGTATTTGCCTTGTGTCATTTCAAGCCTTTTAACCACAGAACAGAGCAAGACTATTTTTTAAAGCAAGGTGCTGAGTGACACTGGGCTTGGCCAGTCTCCCAGCAGACATGAGGGCTGTTGGCTCTTGACAGCCTGAGACACGCTCAGCACCTGTGGAAAAGGCTCTTCATTCCTGTTTCATCTTTCCACTTAGGTAATTCCCTTTCTCCCTCAGATCACTACATATATGTCTAAAATTAATCAACACACATCCTTTATTGTGTATTTTGTTCCGTAATTCAAAAAATGGGCTTGTTGCCACTGGAGCTCTACAAAATAAGCTGATTTTCACCAGATGAGACTTTTTAGGAGCAGGAGCTGTGCCAGGCCAATAGACCCTTCTCTGTATTCTCTGTGTGGCTGCTGCTGTCCCAGAGGGACAGATGGCCCATCTGAGCACCAACAAGGACTCAAGTAGGAGTTTGCTTTGCTCCAGCTCCAGCTGTTTGGAAGCAACAGCCAAGAGTCAGTTCCATCGACCTCCTCCCAGTTCATGTGATCAGATTTTCCCAACTCCTCTGCACAATACCTCCATCCTGCATGAATGGTGGCCTTCCCTTCCTCAGCTGAAGAGACAAAATATTCTGGAACACTTAGGATGTCTTTAGGTAGTTCCTGGGGATCGTTCAATGAATTTTCCAGTGGTTAAATCCATATTCTTCTTATATGTGTCGGAGTCATTTAAAGTGAGATCTTGCCCCTTGTTCAACTAGACCATGACAATATAAAACAACTCCATGTTAGTGTTGTGGATTGGATGCTGGCCAAACACCAGTGCATGCACAAAAAACCATTCACTCATTTTCCTCAGCTATAGTTGAGCAAAGGAGGGGAAAGAACAATTTTTAAAGGTTCATAGGGTGAGATGAGGATTAGGAGAAAACACTTTAAGGGCAAAACAGGCTCAAAACTTTAATAAAGAAAAAATTATTAACAGAATTAAAAAGAGGATAATGAGAACAAATATAAACCTTTAGAACATTCCCCTTTCCTCCCCCCCACACTTCTTTCCTTCCCACTGACAGCACAGGAGACAAAACATGGGTGTTTTAGTCAGTCTGCCACTTCTTCAGTTCATTTAGGGAGAGGAGTCTCTTTTGCTATGCCATGGGGTCCTTTCCCATGGGGGACAATTCTTTGTTAACTTTTCTAACGTAGTTCTAATTTTCATGAGAGCAGTTCCTGCCCGAAAACCTACTGCAACGTGAGTCCCTCCCATGGGCAAAACAATCTTCTCACAATTGCTTTTTTGTGGGCCATTTGGTTCATGGGGTACAGTCTTTTAAGGATGAGCTGTTCTAGTATAAAAGTAAGGGCCTTCTTCCTCTGTCTCTGAAAGCAACGGTTTTCTCTCTTTCTGTTCAAGCCTTTCACAAGATTACAGCTTCTCAGCATCCACACGTTCCAGCGCGAATAACTTTTTCTCGCGGGCTGTGGGTAAATTCTGCATCCCCCCATTCACTTCATGAATTACAGGGAAACACTTTGTTCTATTATAGTCTTCACCACGGCTTGCAGAAGAAACTCAGCTCTGACACTTGGAGCACCTTCTCCTCCTCCTCCTCCCTCCTTTGCACAGAGCTTGGTGTCACCATGTTGTTCTCTTCACATGTCTCCACTTCTTCTTTTTCTTGACTCCGGAGAGAATTGGTGTCTGTAGGTTTGTTTGTTCTCAAGTTTTATCAATTGAAAAGTTTTTATAGAGTTCTGCAGCGCTGAAAGGCTGATTTCGTCAGGGCTCTACATCAGAAAATTGCTCGCCATGCCTCTCGTTGTTGGTCATGTCGTCCCTGATGGCACTGTGCCGGCCGCTGTGGTGTCAGCTCCATTTAGTGCCTCTCTTCATGCGGGGTGCCGAAAAGGAGAAGCTGCTGCCGCCACTTCTGTCCCTTTGTTTGCGGTGTGGCGGGCTAGAAGTGGCCAGGCAGGCAAAGTCCATCGCTGGCCATGCCAAGGTGGTGGCGGCCGCGTGGCCGCTGTTTGGCCCCGGCCACTCTCAGGCGCCGGCCGCGGGGCTGCTCGCGGCGCTGAGCTCCTCGCCCCCCGCCAGCATGACCCCAGCAGCACCACTGGGAAGGGGCCCGGCAGGCCCAGCCTCACCCACGAGAGGGCAGGAAGAAAGAGGAGTGACGTGCCTTTTTTCCTTCTTAAATATGGTATCACAGAGGCGTTGCTAATATCTCTAATTGGGCCAGCCAACATGTCAATCGTCAGAGCCTTTAAGGATTGGCTCTACTAGACAGTAAAAACTTCGAGGAGCTTCTCTCTCAGAAGCAGCCTCTGTGGCTTCCTCCACCCCCAATAAAAATCATATTGTGTTAACCCAACATAGTCTCAAACTGTACATCATTGTTGTGTATCAGTGGATCACAGCAGATAATAATAGGTTAATATCAGCAGATATTAACAAAAAAAATCCTGTTTTCACTGAAATTTTGCAGCATCTTCAGTCAAGGGAGATGAAGGAGTCATTTTATCAGATCAGAGAAAAAGTAGTCTCTTGCCTCAGTCAGGGACCAGCTGGAGTTACTTCATGAAAAAATGAGAGAAACTGTACAGGGTTTAAAGCTGCTGCCTAATTTTAGAATAAAACACTTCCCTGAGGATCTTTAAAGTAACTTTCATTCATGTCAGGGATTTTTTTTTTACTGCCAACCAAAAACCTTTGGAAATGTTTATTTGCAGTGAACACAGCACGGCTGGGCTGTAGGAAGGTGTCCCGTGGGTACAGCAGGTACAGATGTATTTTACAGCTGTTCCACTGGCTCAAGTCAAGCTGGAGTCCCAGTATCTCCTCAGGACTGTATTTTGTGTATGTACATGTTAAACATCAGACTGCAATGTTTTATGTACCCATAAAATTACAATGCAACCGGTAACAGACATTGACCAACATCCTGATTTTATAAACAGACCTAAATTGTCTCCAAACTTCCTACCTCACTTCAAAAAGCAGTGTCACGGACGTCACTTTTTACAACCAAACCCAGCCCATGGTTATCATAAGGTGTGAAGTAAAGTGTTTAGGCAGCAATTATAACATTCCTCATTGTTACCTGTAAGCATCAGAGGAATGCAAAGTGTTTTGATCTAAGGAAGAGGCAGTGCAGGATTCCAGGTAGAGTTTAGCATAAATTTATTTCATTAAAAGCTTCATTAACCTGAATTGTTTTACATCTCATTAGCTTCAGACACTCTGGTTTAGCATATGTTCACCTTCTTCCACTTTTGCACGCCTTCCTCCTCTGTCAGATGGTTCCTGAGTGCTTTGCTATACACCAGCAGTAGCTTCCACCACCACTTCTGGACGCTGCTCTGGCAACACATGCTGATTCTGGAAATACTTCAGCTGGCACTAAAGCCTTCCAAGGGAAGGCTGAAAGCAGCATTCCTCTTGGCTACAGAAAATTGATTTTTCTAAAGTTTAAATTTACTTGCCATGCTGGAGAGAGTTCCTGTCCACATCCCTCATGACACAGTGTCTAGTCAAGAAAAATTGGTGAAACCTCCATGTCCCGCAGTCCCAGAGATCACACGCTCCAGGGACAGAGGCCATCAAACCTTTGTCCTGGCATTCCTGTGTGAAAGCCAACAGTTGCCCACCTCACTAGAGCACATCTTTTACTCAGACATGTGGCAGCCCCTTTTCTTCTCTCTGTGGATCCCTCTAATCCAAATTCCTCTCCTTTGATTTTCCCATCTTCAGCTTTCTTCTTGTTACAGTCCCAACTTCCTGTGCCTACTTTCTAATTTCCTACTTTCAGGTTATAGCACTGGAACCATTTTTAATTCCTGCCAATCAAACCTGCAGAGCAGAGGGCTCTCCTGAGAACACTCACCTGTTTTCTGCTGCTTTAGGCTGCAAGAACTGAGCATCTGAAATCTTTACTTTGGTGTCCGTGAAGGTCTGACCTTGGAGATGGCACTGTCTGAGGGCCCCTCACTGACACATCCTTGCATTGGTGGCTGTTACCTCAAGGCCCTTCAGAACAGTCTTGAGAAGATGAAAAAGAGAAACTGAAGAAATCTGGAGAAAAGTCAGCACTTAAATGCAATGAAACAGTCATGGCTCAGGTCGTTCATCTTAACTCACTGCAGGACACTCCTCTGGTTCTAAAAGGAATAGCAAGAGAATTGAAATCTCACCTGTTCTGGCAACACTATCAGTGAATACCATTTGGAATATTTTTAATTAGCATTTTAATTATCAGCATCTACTTTGGAACCCTCTTAAAACCTTTCTAAAGAGATATGTGCGGAGCACCTTAAAAGTACATGATGATGCAAGGCTGGATCACAGTTCCATGAGTTCCCCTCCCTACCAGGCACAGGCAGCTTGCTGAACATTGGCATGAACATTCCATTGCTCCTCTAATCTGTGCTAGGAAAAGCGCTGTAAATCCAAGGGCACCACTGCCGGGGACAAGCCTGAGGGACACTGTGAACCTGTCTTTGGCTGCTGCCACAGTGTGAGCTCTGGACACTCCTCAGAGGGAGGCACTGAGCAGGGAACAAACAGCCCGAGAGTTTGGTCAGGCAGGTTCAAATCCCAGCTCTACCTGACCAAGACACTTCTCTGGGCTTTTCTACCATTAGAAACAACCCTACAGATGACACTGTTCCCTCTCAGAAAAATACTGCTCAGTTGGGGTTTTTTTGGTTACTTACAAGTGAATTGAGTATTATATTCTTCCCTCCCTCTCATTTCATTCTTTTTTCAAGAGACACAATTTCAAAAGAGGGGAGAAAACTGCAATATTGGTGCCAAAGTCCTCCTGTTGGTCTCTTCAGAAGCTGAGAACTGCTGGCACTAGCCCAGGAAAAGCAACAAAGAACAGGAGGAGTTTTGAGAGCAGCTAGACTTGCAAACCTCAGAACACTGTAGAATAAACCCAACACAAAATAAAGAGATGATTGGCAGGGATGGGATGACTCTGCTGCTGGAAATGAAAGTGCTATGAATAATCAGGCACCTCTGACCCAGGGAAACATTGACTTCATTTGCAGCACAAAACTGATTGCACATGGTATTGGGGAGCGGAATCCAGCTATTCACTGTGCTTTCCTCTCACCAGAAAAATTCATTTCCTCTGTACTGTTGAGCAATGAAATACACCTGATTGGACCTGCTGAGATAGCTGCACATAGAAGATCTGGAATGAAAAATTAAAGAGCCCATGGGGTGATGCTAAAGGTAATCCTATAAAAACAGTGGGCTGAGGGGGAAATGCACATATAACTCCTATTTTAATAAAAAATTAAAACAAATCCCTGAAATAAACAAATTTATTTGGACATTTCTTTGAAATCCTAATGTCATTGTTGCTGAATTGGATGCTGAATGTCAGTGCACAAACAAGAACATTTCTCATTCCCCACAACTCCTCCCATTTGTTCCTATTACTGCTCACTTCTTCCTGCACTTCCAGCTGCTCCCTGCCTCCCTGTGTGCTGGGCACACCTGCCCTCCCTCAGCTCTGGCTCACATCCCTGCGAGTGCTCATGCCTGTCCAGCAGGGACAGGTGACCACTTCACCTGGGGCTCTCAGCACTCCCTGCCCGCTGTGACATTTCCCATGGCCAGGACTCCAAGAGAGAAGGGAGAGCAGCAGCAAAGGCCCATCCTTCCAGCAGGCTGAGGGCCCTGGGTGCTCCTGTCAAACACCTTGTCCTGTCCTCAGCTGACACCAGAAGAGTGAGGCAGCTCCGACTGGAAAGAAGCCGGAACATACAGAATAACATTATCCCTCCTTACCCCTGGTCTCAGCCTTTGGCTAGTGGAGAACAGGATGGAACAAAGCCTGACTGGGAAGCAAATGCAAACAGCTCAGACTGTCCCTCTGGCAACCTCCATTGTCTTCAGCATGTCCATGTCTGACATTTACAGGTGCTTGTTGGAGCTTAGGTGTCACAGCCCCTCTGACAGGTGCTGCCTCAGAACAAATGAGATTTAATACTGGCTTTCCAGGGCCATTTGAAATAAAGTCCAGAGGTCAGGAGGAGGAGGAAGTGGAGCAGGAGGATGCATTTGTATCTTTCTCTTGCACCTCCTCAGCACCACTGGAGGGCAGATGTTTGTCTCATCAGGAAATAAAATGGGGGAAGGAGTAGGAAGCTCAGCTTGGGTTTAAGGCAGGTTTGCCTCAAGAAGCAACAGGTACTTACTTGTAGTTAAAGAAGTATGCTCTGGAATTGTCGGGATAACAGAAAAGCCAATCATTTGTCAAAGTAGACCCATCCCATTGCCACACCTTTTCTCTAAGCTCTCTACTAGATCTCTCTTCACCTAAACAGGCTACTCTCTTTTGGTTAAACATTTGCATTTTATGAAACATCAGCAAATGAGAATCTTTCCCCTTCCATCCCCTTTGCCTTTAAAAAGAGACAGAAGTTCCTTAATTACGTTGGCAAGACAAGGCAATCCCAGTAAGCATGACAAGTTTCTTCTCCCCACAGGTCACTGACTTCTTAAAAGCCAAGAAGTCTCTGGTGTCAACACTTCAATAACAGAATCACAAAATAGGTTGGGTTGGAAGGGACACCTTCCACTAGACCAGGCTGCTCCAACCCCTGTCCAACCTGGCCTTGAACACTTCCAGGGATGAGGCAGCCACACCCTCCCTGGGCAACAAATCCTGTTGTTCTGTTACCCTCATCCTTTGAAGAGCACCTTGAGCCTCTGGTAAAATGCAGCAGAGAACATTCACTGGTGATTGCTCCAAGTCAGGAGACACAGAGCTGGGAGCCAATGTGTTTAACCACAGACACTGACCTTCAAGGGGAAGACAGCTGCTATGCCAGTAACTGCACCTGCTCCATGGCCAGCGTGCTCCCTCTTGCACATGGAGATGGTGATGAATCACATTGATTCACATCAAGGATCAGGGTCAGACCCCATAGTGTGGGCAGGTTAATAGGGTACAGATACCCATATCCAGTGCCCAAGGAAAACAATTCTAAAATTAGAACTGCAATTTTCTTTAGGAGCTCTGCTCCCTCCCTGTGCACATCAGGAAGGTAGCTCTGTCTTCCATGACTTCCAGGCAAACAAACGGCCAAAGAAAAACAGTTCCTTTGCTCAGGAGCTTACCATACAATTCCATTCAACTGGTATTGCCAAATTAACTGGAAGGACAACTCAGAGACATTACTGGTTTACAGGGGCTTTTATGGTAAAAATCAGATCCTAAAGATGGTTTTCCAGGATAAAAGATTGCCTGAACACTATCTAGCTGCCTTGGTGAACATCTTGTCATTCCTAATAGAAAACATAGATAATATGTTTACTACAAAAAGAACTGGATTGGTAACCAGCACTTTTCACCTCTCCTCTTCCTTGCTGTGCTCACACTCACACACCTCTCTGACACTTGGCTGTCTCCCTGTAAGGCTTCTAAAAATCAGCGATAGAGACTCTGCTCCTTTCTACTGTGATCTGCATTTTATTCCACTACTGGACAAATCCACATTTATCCAAATGGGTTGAAGAAACATTTTTTCACCTGGTTTTACTGCGGAAATATTCTCAGCAACTCCTCAGGATTCTTTTCCAGTTCATGTCCTCCCTTACAGCTCTGCCTGCTCCTACCTCTGCCATACCAGTTCCAGTGACATCTTCTCTGCCCTGGGTTGTCAATATACACAAAAATGAAGTTCATGCACTGAAAATGTAACCTGCCAACACAAAAGGCTGTGCAGAAGTTAACAGCTGCACTATTTACCAGACCAAAGATTAAGCAACACTCTCAGACCTGCATTTCTTAAAGTGATGTTTTCATTAAGCAAGATAGATATTCCTGAAGAAAATGCCTACAACCAAGATTTCAAACGTAGGTGCCTAAGATTAGGCTCTTAAACTAATAATTAAATCTTAAGCAAATGACCTGGCCTTCTTCAGTGTTGATCACACAGTGACTCAGCCCACCTTGGTTAGGAACTGAGGGATGCAAGGCTCTTGGGAAAACAGGAATGAAAAAAGGAAAAAGTCAGGCCCCTTCCTGGGGTACATGCTGGTAGAATTGAACAGGTAGCTTGAAGTCAGCACTTTCAAAATCTATTCCCTCTGTCCTTTTACATCAGTTTCAAGCCTACTGCCCAACACATTTGATACTGAAAAGCAAATTATACCTGCATACATGAATACATAAATTTACCTCTGAATTCAATTTAAAAGAATTTTTCATAATAATATAGAAGTATATTAACTGTAGGAAAAGACCCACCAGAGTGTATGAGCAGATAAAGTCAGACCTTGGTGCCACAGTGTGAGCTGAGTCCTGGGCAGGTTGGGTTTGTTCACTGCACAGACTCCTGGTTTTAGGGAGACAGGGTGTGTTTCTCAAGCCTGCTCCACCTCCCTTGGCAGGGTCAGGCCTGCTGGGATACAGACACATTCCAAATCTGGGCACTTCTAACAGTACTTACAAAGCACATTGCTACAATGGGATTTGACAGCACATACATTAATCTCTCCAATTACAGCCATTTGACTCTTGCAGGGTATGTAGACAATTTACATACTAATAACAAAACTGTTAGGAAACATTAAATTACACAAAGTGAGACCCATACAATTTTGATCAGCTACACAGCATCAGGAAGGATCAAGAGCCTCCTCATATTAACCTTTCTTTCTCTTATAAGCCAAAAGCTTTCTAAGAACCTTTCCAAGGCTTTATTGGATTACAATGAGGGTAATTATAGCTCTGAGATGAATCCAGTGGCTCTCTTGTAATGGAATACAGCCAGTTCCAGCTACTTGAATGCCAGCCTGACTTGGCAGGGCCCCACAGACACTGTTCTTTCAGGGGTTTTTTGCCTATTCCGAAGGATGAGGTGACTGCTCCCCAGTCCCAGGCACCCTCACAGGCAGGATGGGAGAACCCAGTGCTCAAAGGAGGCCTGAAGAGTGAACAGTGTTTGCGAACTAGCAGAAGAATCTCTCAAGAAAACTTTTGCCATGAAAGTTTCGAGATAATGGAGGACTTTTAGCTTTCTTAGTTATTTCAGAATTTATTTCAACAGACACTGCACGTGCATTGTATTGTGGGGAAGGGAAAGAAAAAGCAGAGGTGATGGATCTACTGCTAAAAAACAACTAAAATCAGCTACAGCATAAATTGGGCTGGTTGGGACTCTCTGCACTTATATGACGTTGTTCTCAGGTGGAGAGTGTCTATCTCCTTTAGCTTACTTTCCATACAGGAATTCTACAGATTGTAAGCCAAGAGGACACATGTACCTAATGGTAAAGGCACCAGGTGAGCTGAAGTCACTGGGCAGTGCAGGGCTGCAGAGGGAGACAAGTGCAGGGGAGAGGAACAAGACAGAATTCAGCCAACTCTTCTGAAACAGAATATGGGTGGAAACATCGATTTTCATTGCTGGAGTAGTGACCCAGGGCACCTGTGCAGGTGCTGAATTTTTCAGTGGAAATTAGGAATGAATTAGTAAAAAACCAGCCATCAGGGCTGGTACAACTCTTGAGTAGTCATAACTGACCCAGGCTCAGCACAGGCCCCTTGGAACCACCCTCTGAGCCTTTTTTCCCCACTTTTGACACCCAAGGCTGCCTCAGCAGCATTATAAAGTTCACAGCTGTTCTGCAAAACAGTTTGCAAAAGCTAATTCAGCTGCAGAAGTAATGAGGGCAAAGAGGAATAAACCACAAGATGTTCTTAGGAGAGAGCAACCCAGACAGGATCTCCAAATCTACTGCCTGGGAGGCCAAGCTCTGCCATCCACATCTTCAGCCACAGCACAGGGAGTTCCTGAGGTGCTGTGAAACCCCTTTCCAGAGCAGAGCACAGGGCTACTGGTTTGGGAAGGAGAGAAAAAGTTACATGAAACATTTCTGGCAATTAAAATTCTGCTGACAGCAATGTCACACCACATCACTAGTGGAAGAAGTGAACCCTCTGGAGAAGTGGTTACACAACCTGCTACTCTGACTTAGACATGTCCTGCCCACTGGGCTCTCTTACAGACACTTGGCAGAAAAGAGAGAGGCATTCCAAAAGATGGGATGACTAGTCAGTGCGATCCTGCTCATTTCTAGGCACTGACTTTCATAGAGGAGATTGGAGTAGGAGTAGGAAGGAGTTTGTCATGGACAGCTTGTACCATTTACGGAACAGCACTTGGCATCTCTTGCTCATATGTCAAATATGTGCCTGCACAGTGTGCCAGATGCAGCTTCTGATGATTTTTTTAAAGAGGAATTTAATGCTGACATAACAAAAGTGATAAATTGCTCAACTGTTTGCAGAGCAAATCCTGAATGTACAGATAGAGAAGCACATGGAGCTGCTGAAATCCTGCCATGGCTGAAGCACTTAGGACCTTTGCAAGCTTACACATTCATATCCAATAGCAAAAATCCCTTCCTGGACATGGGCTCTCTGGCACCACAGGAGGTCCAAAAGGTCAGTGGGATAATGGTCATGGCTAGTTTTTACAACCAGAAAAAGTTGCTCAGTCTTTCAGAATACAAACTTCTCTTTTAAAGACAATTATTACACTCTTACCGAGTATCATAAAGTTTCTCTACTATTTCCCAAAATGGTCACATTTCACTACTTAGGTTTAAGTTGGATTTCAGAATAGATGTTTTAAAAATTAGGTAGACAGAGGGAAGAACAAAAACCTGCAGTAGCTGAATTATGTTATTTACAGTGACATTAGACATTCATAGTCATTACAGGAATATTGTGCTTTATGATCCTTATGATTTACTGGGAGAATCATGCAAGATTCACAACACTTTACAATTCACTTGCCAATATCTTCCTCAGGTTTTGGCTTTAAGGTGGTACTGGGAACTAAGCCAGGACAAACAATGGAAGCTGACCACACTGGTCATGTCCTGTTTGGTACCTGGCATGATATTGTGACAACAGATACCACATCCCAAGTCCCCTTCACTTTGGAGATAAGAGTTCAAATGGACAGTTATATTTAAGTGGTTTTACAGGTACTACTTCTCACTCACGAGAGGAGATACTTACCCAAGGCCTGAGGATACACTGAAGAGCCTCCAAGTGTTAGGAAGAGGCCATTAACATGTTACATATAAAGTTATCACAACCCTCCAGTCTTGAATCTGACATGACTTTGATAGTTTTTGCTTCTCTTGGTCATTTCAGACAACTTAAAACACTCTTTGTGCTATCTACATTTTCTAGATTCTACAGGCAAATCTCATCCTGCTGAGAACTCATAGGTCTCCCTAATCTCCAGGAGATGTTGTGCCTCAAAAGCTCCTGCCTTGTAGAGGTCAGCAGTCATGCTGGTGACAGCTCTGTACAACATGCTCTGGAGCTCCCCAACCCCACAGAGGACAAGGGCCTGGTTACGGATGGGGGAGGGGGGCTGCCATATGCCAATGCATGAGTGATTTTTGACTTGCAGTCAAAAGCATCCAAAAAAGTCAGTATGCAGGATTTTCTGCCATGTGGAGGAATTGTGATTTGGCCTTTTCCCCAGCTGTATCTCATCAAGCAAAAAGGAAAGAAAAAAGGGAGGACGTTCTTTTCTTCTGTGCAAATCTCGCCCCAGAGTTCATCTTCCTTTGAGGGACAGTTCATTGCTGGTACCTAGAAAACCAAGTCAGAGAAGAAGGAGGCTGTAATAATCCGGGTGCTTTGAGGACAGGGCTCTGTCCAATTCAAAAGTTTTTTTCTAAGTCTTTTACACTTTGAACATGATTTCTTTCAGGGAAGAGGGAGAAATGCTACAGAGAAACAGGACTGGTTCTACAGGGCTGAGAAAGATCAGAGTAGTAAAAGAACCTCGTGTTCCATGAAGTCTGCAGGGGTGCCTTACAATAAAGGATGTTATTCCCACATACTGCAGCATTTTGCACTAACAGCAATTTTGCTTGTGAGCCCTGTGGTCTGTTTTACTCAGTGTGGAAGGTTCGTTTGATCTGAGACTTCGCTGGGATTTCGCCCTTATCTCTTCTACAGAGACTGACGTGGCATTACCACAAGGCAGACATTACCATGGTTTAATGTTACAGAGACAACACCATGGCTGGTGTCCAAACAGGTCACCACACCCAGGTTTAAAAGTTACAAAGATGCACAGACACCTCAGAGCCTTTGTGCTTTTTTCCGATCTCCCTCGATGTAGAAAGACGTCAGAAGGAAAAAGCCTCCTCCAAAGACCGCAACAAAAGCACAGATGACAAAGCTGTACTGCATGCTCCGGAAACTCCACTGTAACGACGGGGTGTTCCTGGCCTGGATGGCGTTGGAGATCTGGGGAGGGAACAAGGCTGCCATTAGTCTGGGATAACACCTCCATCCTCTCCTGCTTTAAACAGACTGTTTACAGTGCGGGCCTTGAAAAGAATAAAAGAGGAAGACAGGGATGAGAGTTTGCTCCCAAAGTTTGTCAAACCTAGTACTAAGCCCACCTGTACTCCACTGCTCTCCAGCTTCCAGCTGGTCAAGGAATCTCATGTTGTTTTACACCTTCAGTGCCTCCAGTCACAAGGGCAGGAAATACATTTTACCATTTCCTAGCCCATCTCCAGACTGCCAGCACAGGATAGGCATTTGGCAGTGACCTTTAGCATTTCTTGATCCTATTCAGCAACTTTCTGCCTCCCTTATCGGCATCCCATGGACAGAAACAGGGGGTAAAGCAGCAATACAGGCACAAGCAACATCACTCATAGGACAGGGAAGAGATGGAAATTAACCTGAGACAAGAGTGGGGTCTGCCTTTGAGCCAAAAGGCATTTGAGGAGTTATGGAGTGACACTGTGAGTAAGTGGGAGGAAGAAAATACCAGGCAGGTGCTTTTTGCACTGGCGGGAGAATGAGGTTGTAAATGCTGTAAATGATACACATGAATTTTATTTTTGTAGACAGAAGGGAAATCTGATTTACAGAAACTCAGTAAGATTCAACACTTAACCCAGGAACCTGAAATCTTTTCTTAGCATAAACAAAAAGATAAATGTTGAAAGCAGTCATTTTTATTCCCACATTTGTTCTCGATGGTTAGAACACATTGTGTGACTTGAAACGCATAAATACGAGACTCTTCAACCTTTGCTGGGTTTCTATGATTATTTATGAATGTTTAGGAATATAAGAGCAAGATAAACTCTAAAGGGGTACCTAGAGACTACAGCAAACATAATGGCCATGATACAAACCTAATGCATTTAATTTTAAAATGCTTAGTGAAAAATCTCTGGAGTGCAGAGGGAAGAAAAACAGGCTCTGAAAAAGAAAATTCCCTGATTCTTCAGCCAGATTTTAAGCTAAAAGTTTGGCTGAAGTAGGTTAGGAAACACTATCAGGACAAGAAAGCAGAAGATTTGGTGTTTAACCAACAGACGCCATGGCAAGTGTTGGTGTATGGGTTCACAGAACATTCCAGAGGACAATGTGGGTGCTCAATACACAGGAACCCACTTGGACACAGAGCAGTTTTATTCCTGGGTTTATTGCCTCTGTTCTGTGTGAAGTTACAAGGTTATCTGAGATTAATCTCATCTGGATAAGCTTTTTTTTGTCTTCACTCTTTCTGACGAGACGCTCTTTAAGGTGATTTCCGCAGGTCCCACACACGGTGATGGGCAGGACGCAGCACAAACCTCAGTTCTGCCTGTGCCCCAAAGAGGGCAACGGACAGCGGGCAAGAGGCACAAACAGTTTAATCTTTCAGGTAGAAAGCTTAATTCAATAGATTGGTCAAAGGGAGAATGAACAAGACCTATTTCAGCTTTTGGGGTACCTCCCATTTTTGCATCCCATTTTAGCCATTTTCCACAGGCATGTTGGTTGTTGTGTTCCCACACACATACAGTCAGATAAGTGAGAGCAGGAGTTTCCTAACACCAACGAGCAAAGTGGTTTCTTCATTTGCCAAAAGAAGGAAGTCAGCAGGGGTAATCCCTCAGGGAGAGAGGCTCTCTTCTCTGCCAGACAAATTACACAGTTGGGACTCTGGGTTTCACCCAGCTGAGGGCAAAGGGAACGTCCTGTGTGGCTGGGCCAGCAGCAGCTGTGCAGGCACAGCTCACTCGGGCATTGCTGGCCCTGTCTAACTCTGACACTGCTAACATGAGGTGAACTTTAAATAAACTTTCATACAAACAAATCTTTAAAGCAACAAGGATTCAATCTCCCATGTCAAGTAGAGCAGAAAACTCAAAATGGGTGCTTTGTTAGCTACTGTGTCTTAAAATGAATGAAGGAAATGAGACTGACAGATATAGTCCACTAGAACTGAAATTAATGAACTGCACAGAGAAAGCAGTACGAGGCTGATTTGCACAGAAGCACCTAAGATCAAGTAAATGTAGGAAGGGCAGAGAAATCAGGTCTCAAGGAATATGAGAATTCAAGGTTAAGGTGATTTGAGACCAGAGCTTTAAAGGTCAAGTAGTATTTAAAAACAATCATTGCATCACTTTTGTTCTGATTTTCAAGAGACCATTGACTAATTGCAAGATTTCAAACTTCAAGATGTGAACTAAGTCTTGGGTTTTAACACATTGAATTAATTTCCATGAAACTCCTCACAAACTTAGCAGAAGGTGATTAAATCCCATGACACTATCTTTGCAAAAATGTGCGCCTCCAAAAGTAGGAGTCTGCAAATTTCAAATAAAAGTAAATTTCTACACAATGCATAGAACTACCCACACCTACAAGCAGTGTCCCACGCTTCATGCAAAGTGAAAATGTTTAGAAAAATGTCTCTGTGTCCTAGACTCAGGGCCAGCAACCTGAGTGATTTCTGGTTTTGGAGCAGGTAGTGCCTATGATTCTGTGAGTGTCTGTCTTTCAGTTTCTAGAAGTTTCACCCTAAGGAAAGCTGAATAAGGAGAGAATTCACTTACAGCCCCGATGAGGTATGGGCTGCCTGCATCTCCCAGCAAATGGCTCACCAGAATCTGCAGGGCAATGGCTGTGGACTGTCGCCTCTGTGTCACCACATACTGAAACAAAGCACAGCCCACAGGAGAGGGAATATTAACACACACAGCTTCATGAGTATCCAGCTGCCTCTAGAATATCCCAGAGACACTGATATAGCAACTTTTATGTATTTCACATTCAAACAGTGTTTACAACTTAGGAGAGAGTAAAGTTATTCTGAGCAAAAGAGGACATCGAATGTTTTGTTGAGGAAAAAAACATTCAAGAAAGGAAGACACAGGAGAAAATAACAATAAAGTAACTAAACCGTGACTCGCATGCTTCCATACACAGACTCAGAGCAGCTTGTACAGATCCATTTGGCCATGCAACCAACAGAAGCCTCCAGCCAGTATCCCTTGCAGTCCCAATGATTGGCTAATAAGGATCCAGCACTGACAGTCTCTCAGAAAAATATCTTATGACCTTTGTCAGCAGGCCTGGTCTAGACTGCTGGGGGAAGGTGGAGTACCCAGAACCTGGAGGAGCTGTGAAGTGTGTCAGCTGAGGCCTTGCAGACCCCTTGAAGACTGAGGGTGAGGGGACCCAGCCTGCCAGACCAGAAGGTGGCTGGTGATGCTTTGATGGCACTGCTTGTAACTGGGAAGCACCTGAGACACAAGATACTGTGGTAACAACACCTCACACTGATTTTGTTTTTCACTGCACACAGTTGAAATAATAAGTTGGAGAAGAAGATGTGGTGCACATCCGGAACACGGCAAAGCATCACGTAGATTAGAACTATTTTGTTAAATGAAATATAGTGATCTGGGGGTAATAGGAGCTCTATGCCTGTGCTACTGAAGATCAACTGTGCCTGAAGAAGTCTTTCAATAATATATTTATGCAAAAAGCATTCACAGTCAGAATGCTTCAGAAGCATTTCAACCTTCATAGCTTTGTTTTCCAACCACTTGCTCATATCAAAATGCTTAATATTTTCTCAGTCCTCTATTCCACAGTTTGGGGGGTTTTCTTGAAACTCACCTAAATGTCACTAAGTATGTCTCAGACACTAATTAATAGAATGATTGGTGTTTTACCAAGGGACGGACTCAAGGTGTATGATCTATACTGTGGCTCTATCATTGCCTTCAAGGAAACATTAACATGCATGATAAATTTGGTTTAAAACTAAAAAAGACCCTGCTCTCACATTTAATTTAGAGTTTTGGTCCTGCTTACCACATACTGCAACCAGTTTCAGTAAAGAACCAGAGAACATTGGCAGTGCCCCTCTTAGGCACTTGGCCTCAACCTTGGATACACAAATCACTTTTAAACCAGGATTTCTGCATCCAGTAAGAGGGCTCTAGGCAGCTGGATTAGAACAGACAAACTCCTTCCTTCCTTTGCACACGTGCAGCTAACGCTTAACTCGCTCCATTCCTAGTCCCTCTGAAGCAGGTATTTCTAAGCATGGATGGAACATTTCTTTTTCATTAGGAATATTTAGGTAGAGTGCTTCAACAATAGTAAATATTAAACCAGGGATGCTTTGGAGATCTCTCCAGAGTTACAGAAAACCACTGTGATGTCATGTTGCCACAACACTGCATCCAGTCCCCAGACAGTGTAAGAGCGGAGTTATGTGAGGTTGGCTGTTCTGAAATCCTTGTCACCCATGGGATGAAGGAACAATCCAACAGCTTCTTCTCACTGAGGCCAAAGCACACTATGGCCTAGACTGAGGGTGTGCAGTCTACTCACATTTTTTTTCCTCTCAGAACTTGCCTGGATGATGAGCATGCACACTTTGTGAGCAGGCTCTCTTGTACAGAGACAAAAAAACTACAATAGAAAACTCTGAGTTTGGGAAGCAGACCTGGCTATGATGACAAACTCTACTACAATGGAGACTGTCATCTCTTGGCTCTCCGAGGATTTCATGTCATCTGTCCTAGACTCAAATTTCTTTTACGGATAATGACAGGCTGTGTTTGAGAAATGCAAATCAAATATTGTTATGCACTTAATATATCATGGGCATTGCAAGCATGAGAAAAGCTAAATGTACCTTGGCTCTCCCAGTGCCTTGCACCACTTCCTTACTACCTTTATTTAATAACCCATATCTGTAACTACAAGAGACAGGGTGGAACAAAATTTAACAAGAAAAATGTAAGAGAAGGATGGGATAAGAGAAGGATGGGATGGGCTCATACAAACTCTGTCTGTGCTATTACTCAGCTTCTTCTGCACAACAGAAACTGTACTCAAGAACTCAAGGCACTGTGCGATTCGCTAGGAAAAGAAGAAACAAAAGACACTCCCCAAAGGGACTCTGAAGTAGCCATGGGGTCCTGCCTGGCCACAGTGACTTCCCAGGACCTCACACCATGGCAGGAGTGTAGGTGACATCCTGCACACCCCTCCTCCGAGGAGATCCAGCCCAGAAGCCTGGACAGAGAAGCAGTTGCCCCAAACAGGTACAGTTTGCAGACCCCTCGTGCTGCCTCTGGAGGTTTCAGAGACCCCTCTGCAGACTCTGCCACAGAGCTGTCAGCTAAGAAAGCAGACGGAATACACAGGCTGGTGAACACTTCTGTACCTCCCAGGGCACTTCCAAAGACAGGGACACATTGGTAGCCTTCCCAAACCCCTCCAGTTCCAGCATCTCCTACACTATAAGCTGCCAAAAACCTAAAAGACAGAGTTCCATAACCTCACAGATGGCAAACGTTTCATAAGGAACACTCCAAGTACAGCCTCCCTGTAAACCAGCAAGGCAGCTACAGCACTTCTCCACTTGCACATTAGGACTGTAGTTGTACAGCAGACACCTTTGTGTTTACACTGAATAGGAGGCACAAAGGTGGTTACATGAAATGCCTCTTGATGCACCAGCCACAAAGGGAGGAAGTCCTTATCGTTCAGTCAGCATCTTCCTTTGTCTTCAGCTCCGCAGGTCGCAGGAGAAATTAATTCCTAGCTACATTGTCTGGCTCGTAGTGCGATGTGGGAAGAAAGAAAAGCCATTTCCATTGAAAAATAAGAACATGCTTTAGAAAATCCAGCTACATTATCAGAAATCCTACCAGTTCACAAGGGACACAAGGCAGGAAGAGAAATAACTGCTGTTATCTATGGCACCCTTCAGTCAATATAACAGCAGTAATACACTGAACTTAGGAGGTTTCAACAGGATGAAACACAACTCCCAAGTAAGATTGCCACTGACTGAGCAGATAGCTACAAATTCAGCTCAATTCCATCATTTTTTCTGATAAAACAATTAGTAGCATTTAGAATTCAAGAGATCCAACCCAAAGCACATTTTTGGTAATAAACTTGAAGTCTGCTCCCAAGGGAGCACAGCATCACAGAGCTCTGCTACTCCAAACTTTTCACCTCCCCACTTGCTGCCAATTGATACAATATTGCTGGTAACTAATCCCACAGAATTCTACAAGAAATGAAGTTAGGGATGTTGGTCACTTGGGGGACAGGAACTTCCTTCTTTTCTAGATTTACATGGATCTGGGATATGGCAATGACGCTCCCCACAGATTTCCTGCAGGCTGCAATGTGATGCAGCGTTCCCTAAGAAAGCTGAGACTGGAGCGATGGAACTGAACAAAAGCCCTGCTCCTTGCAGGCTTTGCAGTTTGGATTCAGGAAGGAATTGCAGGAAAGAGCTGACAGTAACCATCCACCTCACTCTCCCCATCATGTATCACCATGTATCACCACTACCTAACTCAGTGATGTCATCTTCCTCTGTAACAGCGACAGAGGACAGAATTAAAATGCAGATGTAGAAGTTCAAAAAAGTAAATTGAGAAACTTAAAAAAGTTGGTGCCTCAACTCATGTAAAAAGAATGGCAATGGTATTAATACTTGCTTCTGGTGCAAAAACCCCAATTATTTCAAAAGAAACTGAAATACAAGATAAGTAAAAATGTCAGTCTAGACCAGTGGTAGTTTTTCTGCACCTGTTCACTGCTGCAAGGCTTCAGCTCTTCTCATAGGATAATTGTTTCTGACCATTCTTTGAGAGTCAAATAAGAATCAAAACCCTCTTGGCTGCTGGCTGAGATTTTAAGCAAGCAGCCAATTCACTAATGCTGACTGCATTATTTACTATTTTATTAAAATTCCGGAGTGCAGAAAACTGACATGTAGAAAGCAGCACCGTGAAAGAGAACATAATGCACAGTCAGTGTCAGCAGGACTTTGCTGAAGACCCATGAAATTTAAGTAGTTCCATTCCTTCATCTCAATCAGAATGTAAAGAAAGGTTCTTCAACTATGGATTACAAAGATAAACACTCGTGTCAAGGCAAGGTCAGGCAGTGGAAGGAGAGTTCTGTAGTGCTCCACAGCTGGTCCCTCTGGTCACTAGACAGTGCTCAGCATTCGGCAATGTACTTTCTCATCCTTTTACACTGTAATAGGGATACTTTTATCTCTGCTCAGCTTGTCCACTACTTAGGCTTAGTGAGCTGGTAGAGATACCAAGCAAATTGTATATCTGAGCAACTCAGACCACAGTGCCAGTGACCTCGGGGGTAAACTTCCAATTCCTGTGATAGCAAGAGATGGTGACCTGTGCTCCACTGGAGCCACAGGCTGCAAGGCTTTCTTACTGTCCCTCTTGTGAACTGCTATTGTGCATCACTGCATGTTGTGCTACACATGAATGCACTCACTGTGCTTCTTAAATGAAAGTTTTATTATGACCGTGGAGTTTGCAGCAGCAATCTGCAAATAGATTTCAGCTCCCTTAGAATGAAACACTATTACATAAAATGGGAAATGCTCACCTGACTCTTGCTTGGGAAGAAACAGTCAAAGATCTCTGTTCCGCTGTCCCTTAACTTTGTGCCTTCTCTGACTTGTCCTGATAGCTTTACACAATTTCCCACTTTCAGTGCCATCTGCAGCAGCATTGTGCCTGTACCACACTTGTCTGAACAGTCCCTGTCTCAAAGGGAGCTTCCTGCTTGAAATATTTGGATTACCATCACATCTACAGCTCTTCAGCACAGAGATCCCAAAGTAGAGAGTTTGGGTCCCTTGGGTGACCCAGTAGTCTACCCCTCATAGAAAAGGGTACTGTCAATTTAAATATTTTGTCTTATGCCCATGAGTAGCAACAAAAGAATTGTCAATCATATAAACAACTTTGATATTTAAATCAGCTTTCTGCAGTCTGACTATCAGATATGAGCATTTCTTTGCTTATTGCACTGGTAAACCATATTCAACTTGCTCATATGATGGACTAATAAAAAAAAAGTCATATAAACTACTTGATAAGACTATAATGGTCTGTGTAGTTCAGTGATCATAGTATCTGTCCCAGGGTTTACACAGACACCTATTAGTGACTGTGGAGCTACAACCTAAATGAAAGGTTGCCAAATTTTTATTTAGAGTAAAAACTCAAGTAAAACTACTAACTCTAAAAACCTTTGAAATGATAAAAAGAAGCTGCTCATCGCAGTCTAGACAAATTGTGCTACAAGATGTGTGCTTTTCACATCACTCCTTTCTAAAGAAATTACTGATGACAGAATCTAAATGAAATCATGCACTGCTATTCCTTGCTATTCCTTGAAATTCCCAAGAGCCCGTGGATCATAACTGTTGGCCTGATGCTTTGGCAGTGTAGCACCACTTATGAATGGGACTTGCAAGAGCTGGAATTCATCTGCACTGTATTCTGAACTAAGGGAACTTGCTAATAGTTCATGGACTATCAACTTTGCCTCATTTGGATCATCCTTTCAAACCTCTGGAAAACAAATAGAAAACCTGATTATAGACACAAAATGACCTTGTTTCTGGCACAGATCATTTTCTAGCAGACATCTGACAACAGAGAGCTGTACAGAAGCCAAAATACTCTGGGTACAGGCAGCACTAGAGAGTCCCACACGCATGAGTTCCATCCAAATCAGGACATCTTCCTGGGATTATAATAACTTGGACTACTGCACCACCACATCCTTATTGCAACTGGCATCCTTGCCCAGCAGTACATTGTGGCAGTGATTCCAAGCAGGATACCAATAAGGGGATTCTCTGCAGGAGTTCGTTCATCTGTCCCCAGAAAGCCACCAAGATGCAGGCTCAGAAACAATATTACATTGACAAAACACTTGAAATAAGGAAATAGTTTCATGAGCACTTACCAGCAGTATGTCTGTCACAACAGCCCAGTTTACAGACAAAAACAGTTCTCCAAATGCAATAAAAATCTGCAAAACAGAAAAAAGCAGTGACTACACTATACTATGCTATACTATACTATACTATCCTATCCTATCCTATNCATACTATGCTATACTGTGCTATACTATACTATACTATACACTATACTATACTATACTCTGCATTGCCCTTCTGTGTTGTGAAGATGAGGCAGACTCACTGACTGTGCTTATCTATGTAACAGTTGTCCTACATACCCATTACTTCTAAATTAAACACCTCTATCTATGCTTACAAACACTAACTTCATCTTAAAGGTGGGGAAAGGAACCAAAGAAGGTATTTGAGTCACAAATCCTCAGCAGAAGAGCCAAAATAGGAAACATATACCACCCTCCCAAATTAACTGTTATGAACTACTGAATCTGAGAAGAGAAAAGCAAGATCCACTGAAGAGGAACATTCAGCACAGGTTTACAAAGGGCACAGGGATGCAAATGAAGCCAAGTGAACACCTCTGTGCCAGTACAAGTACTCTTAAGGGCTCCTTCAGAGAGAGAACTTCCAAAATGGAATGGACTCTAAGGAACAGGCGGTCTCAAAACCTTGGTGTCCTGTGGGAAATCCCTAATCCATCACAGATGGAGACCCAGCCATGAGGAAAAGGGGTAGGGCACCGAACAGTTCTTACAGCTGTGGTCTCAGAAAATATTAACCCTTTCAGCCAGCCTTGGACACAGATTGGAGCCGCCTGCCCAGACTAACTGAGAGTTGAGGAAAGCATTACAGTTACACCACTGAGGTGGAGCCGGGCTAGACAGCAGAATCTCTTCAGAAACACAGGCCACAAAGTCACATGGCACCTGGCACGTTATTCTTATCTACTAATCAGAGTGATGGCACATTGTTACAACAGGTGCCAGCATTGTGTTTGGTTAGGTCTTGGTCAAGATGTTGTCCCTGGTTGATGAAAATACAGTCTAGGAAAGGCACAGTGACAAACTCAGATGTTTTTGGAGGGGTGGCTTACATTCTCCTAAGGAGAACTAGACCTAGGATACCTAGGATATCTATAGATATCCTGTAGGTAATAGAGATATCCTGTAGGTCATAGATATAGATAACAGATCTAGGATACCCATACATCCTGTGGTTTTTGTCTGTTCTGATCATTTGTTTTCTTCTTCAAACCAGTCTGGGGGAAAATGTTCCTTGAAGCACTGAGATACTTAGTATAGACCATTATCCAGGTATCTTCTCCTTCACAATGCTTTAGATTAGATATAGGGGGGAAATTCTTCCCTCTGAGGGTGGTGAGGCTGTGGCTACAGGATGCCCAGAGAAGCTGGGGCTGCTCATCCCTGGAAGTGTTCAAGGCCAGGTTGAACAGGGCTTGGAGCAACCTGGCCTAGTGGAACTGGATGAGCTTTTAGGTCCCTTCCAACCCAAAACTCTGATTCTATGATTCTGTGATTCTATGATTCTAAAAAAAGGTATATTTTGGTAGTTCCAGCCCAATATATTGATTCACTCATCTAACACAGACCAGCAAATTAAACTGTTGTTCTCTACCTTTAATGACAAAAAAATCCCCTGAGGAACACACTAAGAGTGGAGCTATGTGGGCCTCTGAGAAGCAGGAAAAGAAAATGGCTGATTCTTCTGGGCACTTGGATCCCCACTCTTTGGATCCAAAAATAATCTTCAATTTCACATTTAGCTTTGTGTACACACTCAGACAGGCAAATCCACTTGTGTTTTCTCTTGGTGTAAAGGTGTTTTTCCACAGGAATACACATTCCTGAGGAGTCAGAAGGAAAACCTCTTTGAACAAGCATTATTCTTAGAAGCAAAAAAACTGCAAAAGTGCCCTTTTGCAGAGAACTGTTGATTACTGTAATTAACTTTACTTGGATCCTCTTATTTATGTTAATCATGGTGATTTTGGCTGTGGAGTCACAGGAAAAAAGCACAGGAGTCTTTCCCTAGCTGTTACCAGATTATAGTTGAAATAAGGTTTATGTTCAGTTCCCTCTTACAGGGAATTTTGGTCATTCCTAGTAAGTTTCTATTTTCCCTTTTACTGAGAATGAATTTAAGTGATTTATACTTCAGTTTGCATAGCCAAAAGCTTGACTTTGAAGATCAGCTAGTGATCATGGGCTTTGAAGGTAAAGGCTAAATTACTCTTAGCAAGAACAGTGTGTATTGTACAGTCCCAACTACACCAACCTTTAAGTATTCAGAGAGCAAAAATAAGTAAGAATACTAAATTAGCCACAAAGCATTAAAAATTAACATAAGATTGAGACTTGCTTTAACTACATTTTTGCATAAGGGACAAGTTTCATGCAGCTAAATGCATAGTGACTATTCTCTTCTTCAGTGTGGGCACTCTGCAGGACCTGAGGCCCAGTTTTTGTGCTCTGTCTGCCCGTTTATACTGGACCAAGGACTGCCCCAACATGGGTCTCACAGAATAGACCTCAGCTATGGGAGCATCAGAGCCCAGAGCTTACCTGGATACCTTGTCACAAGTCACTGAAACCTCTTAATAGTCTACAAAACTGCAATGAATTCTGCAAACGCCACCCCTTGCCTCCTCCTCCCCCTTCCCATTCTCCCCAGGATGCCAAAAGACATTTTGCTAATTGTCACTTACAAAAGTGGAAAGGATGTTTGTCTGGGCCACCATCAGAGCTATGTAGAGGCACAGGGCAGAAATGAACATGCTTGTGGCACAGATCAGAGGATCAACTTTGTTGTTTATCTTCCTTAATCGTCTTGCGGCTTCTGCCCCAGCAATAATACCCAAGATTCCTGTCCCAATGGTGATGCCTCCAAATATTAGGCTGGTGACAAAGCAAAGGATTCAGCTGAGCATAGTAAGAGTGTACTGTGGAAAAATAAATGGTGTTAGCTTGTACCTGTAGTTTCAGAGGAATCTTTAATGGGGAAGTTGAATTTTATTCCACTTGATGTAACCCTGCCACTCCTTCTAAATGGATGTAACTCCAAGCCTCAGCTGAAGCCATGGCTTTGCGATGGTGGCTGTATCCTGTGCAGAAGATATTTTCCCATTTGCAGAGCAGGTGTTATGCACCCAAGCTCAAGGAGGGCTCTGCTCAGTACTACCTGCCTTGGACATGCTGTGATGTAGAGGAGACACAGCCATTCTGGTTACCCTGGGAATCAATCTATCCACTTATCCCTGAAACACAGATGGAGTAACTCTGTATCGCAATCTGCTGCCTTGGAAGAGATCCTAGCAGGTGGCATAATAGACATCTAAATGACAAGCCTCTGGTTAGCACAGCTGAGATGAGTCACTCCTCTGACTATGGGAAACACCTACCACTTCTCAGCAGAGTTCAAAGAATACTGAAGAGGTAACTACTGCCAGGTCCACGTAGCATTTTCTGAACACAGAATTTCCAATACTATTCAGCTTTGTGTGTCTGCAAATGCAAATGTGTTCTTCAGGAAGCATAAGTTCATGTTTTAAAAGAACATGTCTGAAGAGTTTAGAAGATTCAGCTTCCAAAGGGAGTTCCATGTGTGCTTTTGTCTCTGTCCCAATGAGATCCCCCAACCACAAAGCAAGTCTCTTGCACAAGATCAGTGGTGCCACTGATTGTTTAATTCATCATAATTCTCTGAAGGCAAACAGGGACAGGACCAATGTATTCTCAGCACAAGTGCTTCTGAATATTTTAGAGAGCTACATGGTGTGTTCTGTACATTTTCCTGAGCTTTTTCTAACTGCAAAGCAAAGTAAGTAGCTGGGATATGATCTGTTCCTTTAAACTACAGCACATCCACTTAGTAATTTCTTTCTGGCTGATTAGGAAGAACTGAATAATTCTACGAGAAAAAAAAAGGTATTGCTTGCAAGATAACAAACTTTAAGCAAATTTGTACTCTCCCCGCAAGTTCTTCAGGATTCTGATCCATCACAGACTATAGCTTGATAGTGACATTATAGATTGTCACTAGGCAGAACAATCTCAGAGATTTGTTCGGGAGAGGCAATTTCCAAGGTGACATTAGTTGATTGAAGCATTCATGGAATTGTGTTTAGAATATTCACGTATTTTAAACTGTAGTTCAAATAAACTTGCAGCTGGAATAAAAGGGAAAGGTCAAAACTAAATCCAAGCACAATTCAGTTGACAGGGAGTAGGAAAGTATAGAAGCCTAGTCCTGGGGAAAGGCTCCTATGGGATCTTTTAGGGTCTGAGAATGCTCACTTCTCTCTCTCATCTGTTTGAAAGTGTTTGCACAAAGACCTGAACAAAAACTTCACACTGGCTATTTATCTACCTTGAAAGGATTGAGACTTGAGTCAGTTGTGGTGCTGTTTGAGTCTGTGCTTCGAAGGAGTCTAAGTGACACAGTCCTGATCCTTAAACAAAGTCTGAAACTGCTGAACAGCCAGAGGGGAAAACATCTTTAAAGTATCCCTGGGCAAGTCTGGTAATGTGCAGCTCAGTTCCTCCAGCACCATCAGGTCTGACATCGTAGTTTATATTCTGTTTCTTTACATCCCTTTGGAACAACAGTCCAAAACCAGCCTTATGCTGCTTCTGGCATGAGCTTATGCCAAGGTTATATTTAAAGCATCCTATAAGAAGCAGTACATGAGGTTAAACTATCAGATGCTCTATTTAACTTCCCTGAAGACCATGTCTGCTCTAACAACACTACTGTGGAATAATAATTCAGAAGTGCATTACAAAACAAACTAGAGGCCAACAACTTCAACTTAACAAAGGAAGTATTTAAACTGCATCTGTGAACAGATACAGCCAAGCATCTTAAACTGCTCAGCTTCCCTTGTCCGCCTACCCTGAGCCAGACTCCTGTGTTTCCCTCCCTTCCCAGTACAGTTCATTGATAAGTAATGTGCCACTGGTGGTCTCCTTGGAAGGACAATTTATTTCCCATTGAAGGATTTTGGGATGACTCTTCAATCCATCTGGTTACACTACAACCCAGAAATCACTTTTGAGTTGACTCAGTTATTCCATTGCAGAAAAACAGAAAAATCCCATTAGCAGAGGACACATTCAAGGTGTGATTACTGCTTTTCCCCTTAATTGCCTTTACCTGGAAAGCCACACAGTAAGCACTTAGTTCTTTGAAGTCCATTACAAAAGCAGAGACTGAAACAAGACTTAGGATACCTCCTCGAGAAAGGGACAGTTGTATGGAGACCACTGGGAGTCAGTGCCAGTGCTCACTGTTACTGAGGGAAGCTGTGAAGACTCAAGAGGAATACTGAATACATATTTGTATTCTGGACAACATACTGTGGAGAAAAACTGCTCTTCTTTGGTGGGGAAAAGGGATCTACAAAAAGGTGTGTTATGACTACTTCAAAGTGTTCTACTAGTGTACATTCTCCCTCTTACACAATATTTGATACTATTCATGAATCTTCATTGGTCTGGACATGCTCTGTAAGCAGAGCTCTGCTGGCAGCTATTCACAAGATCCTGGTTTGATGTGATGATATGATACTACATCAAAATTATCAAGCTTTCTTCAAGCTGGGAGCCACAATGAATTCACCAACACGGCAGGGATTATAAAACCAGATTAAGAAGAAGGTAATAGGCAAGTTACTATAACACAGGATTTAAATATACTTAAACGGGTATGTAAGTAGCTTGGGATGCACAGTCATTTGTCAACTAAAACCTCCTTGCTAAAGCGGCTCCTTTTTCCCCACAAGTGTTGCTATTACTGCTTCTCCCCACTTTACTTAAATAAGGCTGGCAGCATCTTTCCAGTTAACTGAGTGATTATAAACAAACAAACAAACAAAGTAGAGTGTCTCAGATACATGGAAGCAATTTAGTTTAACATTCACACCCCACTGCCTTCACAAAAAGTGCTCAGTCACATCCTCCCTTCCGCCTTTGGAAACGAGCTGTGACTGAGCACTGTGCAGTGTTTCCAGGTACGCTCCCACAGTCACAGCTCACCTGTTAGATGAATTGCATGATTTTTGGAGGCACGGTGGGACAATGCCCTGGACAACCTGAGCCCTGTACAGAAACAGTGGCATCCACATTCCCAGGGCTCCAGTGACAAAGGCCATGGCAGTCAGACCCAGCGAGGAACAGACAAAACTACAGCTGAAAGTCAAAAGAAAACAACCGAGAGATATTAGAAAGAATGGTGTGTGAGGAAAAAGGGAAAACCTACCTGCAACACCCAGGTTTTCAAGCAATAACAAAACAATTCATTCAGATGTCTTATAATCAAAATCCACTCCCTCGAATATCTCAACTCTGATCAGGCTTTATTATGAAATTCAACAATAAAGTACTAATTAGAGCAAAGGGTATGAACTCCTGATTTCATGTTAAATCCTGGTCTCTTGCAGATTTCATGCCAACTTCGGCCAAAACAATTGCTGTGAACTTTTTGGTAGCAGAAGTATAACAATAGAGAGTGAGCAAGAATTTAATGGCTTAGTAGCTAAAGGAAAGGGTTCTATGTACAAGTCAAAATGCCTCAGGTTTTAAGTTGTAACCAGTAAAAATGAGAGTAACGTCTGGGTCTTCCGAACTGTGAAGTTGCACTGAAGCACTCCTTAACTCTACCTGAGTGAGTAAAAATAGACTCTCAACGTCCACAGCAAGTTTCAGACAAAAGGAGAAGCATTTTTGAAAACTGTCCAAACCTTGTCTCCTCCCTGCACTATTCTAGGAGAAAATTAAATTTTTGCTGGACTCTGTCATTAATAGTTCAGGAGAAAACCCCCTTTGAGGTCCATAGGGATGCATGAAATCTTGAGACTGCTGCAAATGACCAAGCGACCACCAAACTAGAGGATTTGTTAAGAAATGAACCCAATTCTCTGTCTTCTAAAGACAAAGTGCTCTTGGACGTGATTAAAAGTGGAACCACGTAGCTTTTTGGCAGTATGTCTTTATGCTTTGGAAATCAATTGCCCAAGGAAAAGAAAATGGGAATCAATTGCTAAGGGAAAAGAAAATTAAAATATATTTTTACACTGGAACATCTCTGTAGGAAAGCAACTTTGGAGATAGTCTAGTTGTTAAAATGTCAGAAAGGTTCAGTTTTGAGTCAGGAAAATTTATTTTTTTATTCACTTCAGGATGTAGTGCCTACAAATTGTGATCCAACAAAACTGATCTCTAGTGTACTTGTTGTTCAGGATGTAAAGAGGATGCAGATTTAGTGGGCAGTTAGGAAACGCTGGATCATCTGGAGGCACACTCCAAAGACAAGGTCCCAGGAAAGCAAGTCTTTAAAGGAAAAGCGCTGGAGCGGGGAAGCAGCCTGCGGGCAGCGGCAGCGCGGAGCCGGGGCTGGCGCAGCTGCACAGCGGCACCTGCTGTTCCCAAACCGGCTCCGGCTCGGGCTCCTCGTCCTGCCCCGGCACGGCCTGTCCCCGCCTGACTGCGGGGCCACACGAGCGAGGAACCTGCTCCAGTCCGGATCCTACTTCGTCATGCAGGTCAGCTGCATCTTTAATTTTTGTGTGGTTAAGAAGATGTCATCTGCCAGCCACAGCTCAGTCATCAAAACACATGGACAATTACTTCATAAACCATACTGGGGTCCCACAAACTCTGACCTCATGCACAGCAGACTCCCAAATACCACAGTGAGTGCCTGAGACATGCTGATCCAACCTTCCTCAGGCACTAAGAATTATAAATAAATTTACACCAGAAAATCAGGCACTTTTACCAATCTAGCTTCCTTAGAGAAGGGTAAATTTAGTAGAAAGTAGAGCTTTGGATTTAAATAAGAGCAAACTGCCATCATAACTTTGTCCCCTTCCCCCTCCTCAAAATGGGAGAATCGAAGAAGCAAAGAAATTTTTTATCTCTTGTGCAGCATTCCTGTAAAAGAGTGGAAGAAAGATTTTTACTAATGGTGTTTCCATCCTCTTGCATACAGCATGTGGCTCAAAGGAGCGAAGAGGGATTCGATGGACATATTTCTCATAATGGAATGGTGACTCCTCAACAGAGGAAACCTTTGTAGCTCAAACCACTTACTTCTTGACAAGTGATCCCACATCTTGACACCAAGTAGTCTTGGCAGTTCTGTGTACATCTGGCTTCTCATCTGCTCTTTGTGTTGTGCCGGAGATGCTCAGTGCTCTGTGTGCTGCTGTCTTTCTCTGGATCCGGTGAGGGACCAACAGAATCAGGAGCAGCAGTGCCAGTCCTCCCATGCAAGGAGTTACCTGTATACACAAGGCTGTTTAGGTCAAAGATACCTGTTTTATTACAGTGAGAACTCCACAGCAATGCCAATTGTGTTAGAACCACTATCAGAAAATTGCAGATATGTTCAGAAATAGATGTGTGGTGGTTTAGGTCATATTTGTAAAGAAAAAGAGTGACTTTGGTGACTTTGATGGAAAGATGATAGATCCTCCCTCCCCATCATACAGATACATGATCGCTCCTCCCTCTGATTTTAAAGAAAAACATGTGAAGAAAGAAAACTGTACTGTAGCACTCTAGCCACAAACACAAGAATCTCTGATGCAGACCCCAGTGTTAGCTGAATAACATCAGTGTTACTCCAGGAAATATTCTGCCCCACTCGCCTGCATGTGCTAGCTGATTTTGTATACAAGGCATGAGGCTCTGACAAAGTGCTTCCAAAGCACTGGGTTTCTCAGTGACAGACATCACGATGACATGACCAGAGCAGAAGAGATTCTTTTCTTGAAACCCTCAAATAATAGAAGTTGTTCCCTATAGCATTCCAGAAAACTGGTGCTACCAGTCTAATGACAATTTTACCTTCAAATTCCTCTGTTTGAGGAGGCCTTGGTGCAGTACCAACCATTCCAAATGTGCCCTCAGGTAAGAGGAACATCAGCACCTGCCCTGGCTGCTGTACAATTTCACCTACACCTGCCAGAGCTAGGCAGAAATCTGCCACTTGTCCTGCAGGAAAACTTCTCCTAAACACCACGTTCCTGACCTATCAGAGGGTAGAAAGTCCTTCCACTGCTCACCTTTAACACAATGAACATAAAGAATCCAAACCCCAGTGATGATTTTGATGTTACGGTGAATGAAAGTGAGTAACTCACCCTGAATGCCCAGTGCCAGTCACCTGTGCTTTTTGCCATGCCAGCTGCCAGCATATAACCACAGCCGCTGTAAACAACAGAAAGGAATGATCCATAAGCACCAATGAATTCTGGATGGGTGAAATGACACGTCTTGCCAGCTAAGGAGAGCACACAGAAGTGTTCTGCCGTAGCTTTCCAAAGAGATAAACAGAAATAACCCTCATGGTCTGTGCTAGTCTACTTGCCAGCCAGTATTAAAAAGAGAGTCTAACCTCCTCAGAGCAGACTTGAGATGATGGCAGTAATGTCCCAGATTCCCCTTGGAATACACATTCTGTAGAATGACACTGCAAACCTGGATCAAAGAGCCCATAAAACAGTTTATTACCTACTCCCTTCTGTGCTAGCCACAGCAATTATGCCCTGCAGGAATTTCTTCAGTTTTAATATGCTTTCTGGGCCCAGCCTTGGCTGCCTGCTCTGATACAGAGTATGCCTCTAAACCACTTGAAAATTCCTTCTCCACCTTTTCTTCAGACACAATGTCAATTTAACAAAAAGAGGAGAGGGAAGTACCGGTTCTTCCTCGGGAGACATTAAATGGAGGGTTCTTGAAAAATCTGTCAAATAAACTAATAACTAAAAGCTTTTGTCTTCAAAAATACAGAAATAAATTACGTACTCTCATGCACCTATTTATTTTAGAATTGAGTCAATATTTTATTCAAAGCCAGAGTTTCCAGAGTCTAGATTCTCCCTAAAAATGTTGGGGGGAAAAAGCAATTTTTTTTCAAGGTAAGTAGAGAAATACACCTAATCAACTCTATTCAAACTTGCTAAGGAAGTGACAAATCCCTTTGCAAGAGCCAATGCAGAAATACATAAAAATAAATCTGATTAGGGCTCAGGGTATATTGAATTGCAGGTGTGGTCAGACAGAATTTCAAAAGGCCACTAGCAAGAAAACCAACCTTCCCACTGGAATGAAGATGTAGAAGATAGATAACACTGTGGTCCTTTTTCCTTCCTCAAACAGGTCTGCAATGATGGTAGGTGCTATAGTGGAATAACTGGCAGAGCCAATGCCAACCAGTCCTCGTGAGAGAACAAATATCCTGTAATGCTGCAGGGAAAAGACATATTATAGTCGAAAAAAGTCCATGCAAGAAAGAAAGCTTACTGTTAAAGAGGGGCATTTTAGTGGATCAAATCTACCAGAGGAAATCAGAATTGAAATGCCTTTTGCCTATGTCTGTATTCCCTCCACTGACACCTGCTCCCCTCACATGTCACTGCTGGGCTTTCTCTTTCTGCACAGCAGTGACTTCTCAGAGTGACAGCCAGAGGGAATTTCAGGATAGGGTGGATAGAGCACACGCTTACCCAACAAGCTGCCACACTGTAAGGTCATAAACAAAAAACATTCAGGACAAAAATAAAATCCCATCAATCGCAACAGTAATGTGTGGGTTCTCTATTGCCTAGGCTGGACTCCAGTATCCTATAAGGCATGGAGAATATTTAGTCCAAGCTTAAGGCTCAGGAAATGAGTGATCACAGATGCTTTTCCGAATGTGATTAGAGAAGGACTCTATCTAAAGTCCTGCAAGCTGTATTCAGGTTATTTTCATAGCACCCTCTAAAAAGCGACATACCGACTCCGTGATGAATGAGCTCCCCAAGGTCACACCAGACCAGAAGAAAATACCAACTCCAAGGATGATCTTCCTGTTGTAGCGATCTCCGAGGTATCCAAAGATGGGGGCAGCCAGCATGTAACACAAGGTGAAGACTGAAAATCCAACAGTGAACAAAGACAATATTCGTCCAATTATTTTTGTTGTATGTACTGCTCACTCTCCAGACAAACTCAGGTTATTTTTAGGGCAGGGGTTAAAGGCAGGCTGAGTTTGTCGGACTAGGAGGGGGATTGATATCTGGAAAGAGACAAATGCAGACTCAAAATATCTATACAAGAATAAAATGTACATGAATTACTCAACTTCTGCATTTCTTGAGAAACACTTCATCTTTTGTGATTCACATACTGTGGGATTTTTGAAGGACCTGACTCCAGTGTGACTTTCAGTTTTTCATTATAGTCAGCCTGCCCACAAGTGGAAGTGAGCAATACCACACACAGGGAGGAACTAGAAGAGGTAAGTAACTGGACTGTGTTTTAGGAGCAGACCACAGAGGGGCAAGGCAAAGCCAGCTGTCTGAACGGAGGAGATTTTATTACCTGTTTGCAGCAGACCTGTCTCCCGATCACTGAGCCCGAAGTATTTCTGTATATCCAACAGGACCCCTGCAACAGAGGCAGACACTGAATGACAGCAAAGCACCCTGCTCAATTCTGCTAAGTGCCAACTCAAAAACAGGGCTTGCAAGAACTGCAGCACATTTAGTTTCTGCTTTAGATGTAAGCCATTACTCTACCACAAGCACAAGATGCACAGAGAATTAAAAATTCTTATCACTATAGGTAAAATTAATGATCTTCCACTATAAGGGTCTTATGAGAGTGAGTCTACCCACTGTTTCAAGCACACCTGTTCTGTTTCTTTTGCACCATTAGCACCTAAGTACATGAACAATTTCGATTTCAAAGTTTAATGGGCACAGTGTGGAACAAAACAATGAGGATATTAAGACAAAAAGGTCATTTTCTTCTCTGTACTATGCCAGGGCTGCAGATCTTCCATGTCACCTATCTTGTATTTCCAATTTACACTGCTGAAAGCCAATTAAAAATAGAAGATACTGCTTTGAAAAAGCATACCTGTACTCCAGTGCTGAAAGATATCAATTAAAAAAGACATTTATTTCTCATGCCACTTCAGTTTTGTCAAAATAGATGAAGTTATAACATTGTTAAGAGGATGAAACCACCACCAGTTAAGAGAACAAGTTCTGTGTAATTTGTCTGCTGTGCTCACAGGAGCTCATCTGCAGCAGAAGGGAGCTGGGCAAGGTCAGCAAGAGGAACTCCTCCCACGCGTGTTTTACATGTTGTGCCATGAACTACACTGCTCCAGCCACTTAAAAGCTGTGTGGGATCAGCTAATTTAAAGCTAAATCCATGTTCTCCCACAGTCCCCATGGCTGCAGCATCAGTCCACTCACTATTTACTGACGTGACTTCAATTCAGTGTAGATCAAGGTCCAGCCTAACAGCAGCTCCAGAGGTTTACAGCTGTTTCTCAGTGACTCTTGAACATATTTTACATTTAGGAGTTTCCTAATGGTTTCAAAAGTTTAAACAAGTGATTTAATTCAAACATTCTGCATCATTAAAACAGGACAATCAATTGTATCCTTGCTTTCTGGCAGCCAGTGATCAATACACAGAAATAGTGTATTACAGGAATTCAGGTTTGGTCATGGAGTATTTAGAAGAAATCACAGCTAACAAGACTTGAAGAGAACTACAACTTCATCTCAAACTAACATTCTCACTGAGCACCATTACAATGTCATTCCTTCCACGGAACTAAAATAACTGACCTTGCCAGTTCTTGGCAAATTACAAAGCATTGATTTGAACAGCTTGGTGATAGAAAAGAGGGGAAAGGTCAGCATGGTCACTAGTTTCAACAAACTGAAGTCAGACGGCAATTAAGGGGAAGAGCTTGTTTTCTGTGATGCAAATGCTGTCAAAGCCTGTGAGCAAAGCTATCCGGAAACCACAACTTTGTAACTGCTGCTAGTTCACTTCTAGGCAGATACTCACACCTCCCCTTCCTCCCCTTCCTGTGAGCTGATGTCTAACAACATGGTCATACGCTTGGACAGCCAGACTCAAATGCACTGCTGCAAGAATTCTGCAGTGGCACTGAATTCTAGCAGGTGAACACTCTATTGCTGTGGTATTAACTGCAGCTTACAGACTTCCCCCATGGCCCAGGAGTCATAGAACTAAGTAAAAAATTGGTTTAGTCATATAGTGTAATTAAAGGAGATGTTTCAAAGGCCTGGGCACTATCCCCAGCTCTGCTCTTGAATTCTAACATGCCCCTGAAGGTACCTCACTCACAAGAGCATGTTGGGAAAATTTTAAGCTCTTAGCAGGTTCAGGAGCCCCTGAATAGTTCAAAGCCTGGAATGAGCCAAATGGCTTCTTGAACTTAACCCTCCCAAGGGGATACCCTTCTAGCATTCAAGCTCTTCCTTGAAGATATTTTCCTCCTCTTCTGTCCCCTGACCTTTATTCTCCAAGGAAAGTTACTTGACAAGACAACGCATACACAGAAGTTTTTCATTAAGAGCCTTGCAGTGTCATTCAGCATGCACTCCTACTGCACTCCTACTTGCCTCCTTCCCTCTTGTATTGTTAAAAAGTACTCAAAAAACCAAGCTCAAACTCCTAAACCCACTACACTCTCCATTTTTACAGATACTGACTGAATGTCCTAAATTTCTGAATGGTCTAAGTAGCAAAATAATTACTTTATGTACTGTAACTAGGTATTCATTCCAAATTCAATAATCCATCCTTTGGGTTTTTTCAAGGTTTTAAAACATTTCTATTTCCCAGGCCGCTCAGAAGTAAAATATAGCAAGCTCACAAAAAGTGTTTCCCCCATTTTCTAAATCAGATCCCTGGAAGCATGGTAGATGCTTAGGAGTAATACTAAATAGAAGAATTTACACAGACCACAATTTACATGGGAGAAAAAATCCATAGGTTTCCCTCCAGTTTACTATAAGCAACTCTTGGTTGTTTTCAGCTAGGGAAAAAAAATTAGTTAAAAAAATCACATTTTGGAGGAAGGATATTATTTATTAGACAACAAGTCATAACTTGGGTAGGGGAAGGCTTAAGGAAGTGGGTCTCTATTCCTTTTCCACAGCCACATTCCACTCTTCATTGCAGAAATCACACAATTGCCAGCAGCTCACAAGGAAGTTAAGCCTCCCCTAAGCAAACTAACATAGATAACAAAATTAGTACAAAGATGACACAGTTTTTGAACTTGTAATGAGGGAACAGCATCAGTATTCTTCAGATAAAGGAATACCATATAGAATCTACTAGATGCAAAGAAGGCCTTCTAAACTGCTGCGTAAAGAGAAGTTCCTTAGTCAAATCTCTGAAGAATCCAGCCACAAAAATGGACAAGCTGCTCTGTGTGCTAAAGTCTGTTTATAAGAGACCTAGATTTTAAAGTATTACTTTATTTTTATAAGCATTCTACTAACTATTAATATCTAATAAATCACTCCTAAGTCTTTCCAAATTTATAATTAGAAGTTTCATTAAGAGTATGATCAACAGGCTAAAGCAGATAAATGAGAAAAAGTAAAAAGACATAAAGCATATCCTTACTTTAGAAACATTTGTAGTAGAGTTTAAAAACATTTGTAGAGCTGTTAAGAACTTAAATTTCTTTTTCTTTAAAAGAAGAAAACGGGCTCTCACCTGGCACAATGAACCAATCAATGAAATTTATTAAATTCCCAAAGGACAGCACGGCAACTACCAGGCAGTCCCTCCTTGCTGGATTGTGCCTTGACACAGACACTGATGGACATCGTGTCCCATCTGCTGCAGCAGCTCCGTAATTCTGTCCCTCGAGCAGTGGCTGGAGCAGCAAGCCTGTGTCTTCGTGTTTACAGGAGGGTTGCATGTTTCCAGTGCAGACTCTCAGCAGGGATGATGGAGCATTTCCTCACACAAAATTGATGCGTTGGGGCTATGAGGAACTTCAATCACTACGGTCATTTCCGGTACCGAAGCACAGCCACTAAGAACTCAAACGAAATGTTCCCTGGAGTTAGAACTTACAAAGAAAAAAGCTGCAGTGCTGTGTTTTGCAAAAGTTCTGAAGACCATGGCCTTGAAGACAAGGAAAAGTAAATGTAAACAAAAGCAAAGTAATCCATTGTGCACCCAAGAAATAAAAGTGCGCAACTCTGCAGTCATCTCACAGAAACTACTAATGCAAAAATAAAAATATTCTTTGTTGTCAGTGAGTTGCCAGAGCCAAAAATAGTCTTTCTACAGAAGAAAGGAAAGAAAGAAAGGAAAGAAAGGAAAGAAAGGAAGAAAGAGAGAAAGAGAGAAAGAGAGAAAGAGAGAAAGGGAGAAAGAGATAGAGAAAGAAAGAGAAAGAGAGAAGGCGAGAGAGAGAAAGAAAGAGAGAGAGAGAAAGAAAGAGAGGGAGAGAGTGAGAGAGAAAGAGAGACAGAGAAAGAAAGAAAGAAAGAAAGAAAGAAAGAAAGAAAGAAAGAAAGAAAGAAAGAAAGAAAGAAAGAAAGAAAGAAAGAAAGAAAGAAAGAAAGAAAGAAAAAGAAAGACACAATCAGTCTTTTAAATAGGGCTGTGTCTTCCCCTTTCCCCCTAAAAAACAGCTCTGAAAGGGGAGGAGCAGAGGGCACAGGAAGGCATTCTTGTTCTTTTGGCACATGTAGACACCTTTATCTGCCTTCTTTCTTCTGTCCACTCACATTTTTAGAAGTATTCAGTCACATGTCTTTTGAGCCACTTTGTGGATTACCAGCTTCAGAAGCTAATTTATTTTTTGCACCCTGTTAAGAAAATTTAAAGTGAAAATTACCAGCAAACTCTAAGAGTTTGAGAGTGAGGCAGCTAAACTGAATAAGGACTGCTTATGGTTTATGACTCATGCATGAAGACACAGGTCTGTGGTCAGGCTCTTTTTAAGAACTGTGTATTTCACACTTTAGACTACGTGAAAGCCAAAATAGCACCTACCATTCTTGGCCCTTTTGTAAAATCCAAACTCCTTTGCTTCCACGTGCTCAACACGAATATTTCATTCTATCTTCTCTTTCTTTTATGTCCCTTTTTCTCTGCTCTAGACCACAGAATGTTCTCTGAGCAGTGTCACCTTATCTGTACTATCCCAGTGCTTAACTAAACCAGCGAAGTCAAGAGTTCCTTGGAATTCCTTGGAAGCACTAAAGAATCGACGCACTTTTGCAGAAATTAAAAGTTTTCTCTCCAGCCCCAAGCGTGGACAAAGGAAAATCAGGAACACCTACTCGGGTTACCAGTTCACACGCCTCCGAGGAGCTGCAGCGGGCTGTGCCTCGGTGCTGCCCCGCTGCGCCGCTGGGAGGCGCTCCAAGCCCGGCGCGCCGCCGCCCCGCGCCCATCCCGCCTCCGCATCCTTTCCCAGGAATATTTTCCATGTTTGATGCCCAGGCCTTGTAAGGAAGGCCTCGCGGGGCAGCTCATCAGGGTTTAACTCTCACTCTGAATAATTTAAATGCCTCTTGATCCAAGCGTCCTCGGAGTATCCAGGGCACATCCTGTATTTCTCTCAACTGACATTTACTGCTAGACCTGGTGTTTTGAGACGGCCAAAAGCAGGGTTCTAACTATCACTGCTGTGGCAAGAACACGATTCTGCTTTTATACAGCAGAATTTCCAAATTCTCAATTTTCCAAAGACAGAGTCAGATTAAACAAAATGTTCCTCACAAACACAAAACCACCAGTTCTAAACACTTCTTTTGATTCCCTTTCTGCCCTTCATTAAATTTTCCAGGTACCACTTCCAGTTTGTGCTTTTTGCTGCTGTTCTACCTGGCCACTGGTGCCACCACCTCTGCCTACACATCCCCTTCTCCGTTCCCTCAGTGTCACAAGCCTGCTCCTCCCACCCACTCTGGGTTTCACTGCTGGGTGCAGGTCTGCGGTGGTTTTTAGAAGGCCTCTGTGACTTTGCCTTCTTCTGTCAGCTCCCCTTAGCCACCATTCCTTGATAGCCACCCTGCCCTAACTGCATGCTGGTCCTGTTCTCCAGCACAATTTTCATGTTCGTCCAGACCACACTGCACCAAAAACTTCCATCAAAAGTTTGTGACAATCCAGTTTCAATTGTGGGCATATAGAATGCCACTATACAATACAAGTCAACTTTCGTTAGGCAAGGTCACAGCTCGTTTCTTTATAGCCAATTAAATTTTTTCCTTATTTGTTCTGTCAGTCAGGCAGTTCCTTTCTTGGAACAAAGTGTGGTGTTTGCCTCCACAGCTTACCCTGTCGGTGCCAGGTGCCCATGCAATATAAAAAGCAGCTTTTTATCCCTGTCATACTCCTTCAGAAGCTCTGTTCTCCTGGTGGTTCATTCGAGCACGAGATCTCATAGCTGTGCCATGCAGTTAAACCCTCCCATGAGAGCAGCAAGTCAGAACCTCTTTATTCTCATGTTTGGCACTAGCCCAGACACAGAGCAATGTGTTTGCTTACACCACTTGGAACCTGGCTGTGGTACCAAAAGTTGTTTTGGTGGCTGAACCTGACAGAGGCACCGAGACCCCCCAGATGAACAGAGACCTTTGGTGACAGTGAAAGTGGCAGGCTGCTCCTCAGCAGGCCAGCAGATGTGCCACGCCTGAATCCTGACAGATGTGCCATGCCTGAATCCTGACAGGACTGCTTACACACAGCCAGTGTGAGAGCTTCCGGCTGTCCCCGAAAGGAGTTCCAAGCATTTACCTCAAAATGCCTTTGAATGTATTTATTTATCCAAATATCCTCGAATGGTGGATGCTGCCACATCCATGAACAGCTTTGGAGGTTTGCCGGAGGTTTGCCAGAGCTTTCCCAAAAAGCTGCATCAGAAGGGGCATTAATAGTGAACCAAGATGTCAGAAAGATATAAATTGAAAATATTTTGTTATCCTGATTAACTCCAAACCATTTCCACACATGTAGCAAAAAGAAGCTTATTAAGCCACTGAATAGCAAACAGCAACAAAATCTGTGAAAAACTAAATATGAAAATAATTGTGAACTAGTCAACAATGAATAATAATACTGATTTTAGGAAGAAAGAAATAAGTTGTTTTTGGTATCTCTCCCATGCATTACCCAGACAGAGGACATATAGTAACCAAAACAAAATACATACTTATGTGTATTTCCAAGTATATATTTAATTGCTGCAATATAGTTAGAACCAACAAGAATGCATTTAATGCAGAACATGTAAGACTGGTTTGCATTTTGAGGTGTTGTGATGGAAGAAAATTCATAAATCATGAGATTCTGCAAATAATTGAAATTTGGTTTGGTGCAAAACTTAATAATTTTAGTGTCTGTCAAGATCAAAGAAGTGAAATTTAACATCATTCTGGTAGACAGAAAGCTCAATAAATGCATGTCCAGACCCACCTGAAATACTCCACTCCAAGGAGATTCAAAGACAATTATAGTGACTGCAAAAGAGTGACAGAGACTCGGGTAAGAGGCTGTGGGGGATTAAGGTTTGTCACTACTTGTACCAAGGCTGCACCATAACTCACTTTGGTTTTGAACCCAGTCTGCAGTGCTAACACATAAAGACAGACCTGGACTGAGACACGAACACCTGGGCTGCACATCTGGAAGGGCAGCAGTTTGACAGTTTAAACCAAGCAGTGACCAGCCTGCCAGGAGGGCAGGTGACTCGAGAAATGTAATCATGTATAAAAGTAGCGCAATTTTCAGTTACAGATTTATTACAGAACCAACACTTGGTCCTGTTCTCATAAAAGTCTACGTTACAAAACTCCAGAGATGACTAATCTACTAATGTGTGTATTTTTCTTGCCTTTCAGTCCTCCAGACTGATGCACATTTCCAAGCTGTGATTGCCTTGGAATACACAGCTGAGAGGGAGGGAGCCCGAGCACTCTCCTTCCGAGGGAAGCTTGAGAAATTCTGCACCTGTACTTTGTTGAATCTGCTCTATCTCTGTGTGGTGCTTGCAGCTACATTAGCCATGATTAACACTCAGGTAAGGAACTGCTAATGACTTAAAAAGCTGTTAGGAAGTATTTAGTATTTTAGCATGAAATTTAGTACCTGAATAATCAAAACTAGATTGCCAACAGTTTTTCTTCACCTTTGCAGGCAGAACTAGATGTGTGAGCTATTATTTAATTTGAGTCTGTCTATATCTTGTGGAACAAACGTGCTGCAAGAGCCTCAACCATCCAGATTAACAATCTTTATAGCAGTCTACTACTACCAAAAACTTCAAGAAAACCAGCTGGACCACCTGATCCACTATACACTTAATTGGAAAGTATCTGCTAGGAAGATTCTCATTCTGTGAGTTTCAATAAATGCCACATTTTTAGTCACCACATCCTTTTTACCTCCTCACCCTGAATTTCCATCTAAAATGCTTTCTTTCGTATTGCCTGAATAATAGCACAAAACCCATTGTGGATTCACTGGAACATACTCTAGCGTTGTGATAGCAAGCAAATAAAATTTACACACACTAAAGCAGAAAATCTACTATTTCATGATTACTGACAAATAAGCTCTATATAACTTCCTACCTCCTGGAATGCAGATCATGCTTTTGGTTAGGCAGGGAAGCTAGTTCAGACTCTTCTCCTACATCTTTTAAATTACGAAACAAACTGCAGCTTTACAAAAAAATTTTTGGGGTGCTTACCTTGATAACTTATCTCACAGGTAACATTCTCCTTGGCTGTATCCATATAATTCTGTCCCAAAAGGTACAGCAGAAGAAATTACAGTTCCAGCACATAATCACAGAGCAGCGAAAGATGAACACACTCCAATTCTGTTAACTGCTCCCTTCTTCTTCTCTTGGAAAACAAAAAGAAAAGCAAAAAGCTCCTTTGCAAATTAGAACATTTTGCATTAACATCAGACAAAGGAGGAAGCTGCACATCACTGGAACAGAGCTTCCTCTTCTAGCTGAGATTTAGTCAAGCACAGAGCAGCTCGTGGAGGTCAAGAGAAGTGAGGAATTACAGTTACTGTGCACCAAAGATCCTATTTCACCAACCAGTTTTATCTGCTTTGGCCTTTACAAATTTTTTAGCTCAAGCTTATCTTTATTGGTGTAGCTGATAAGTGAATTTCTTGCATTTTGGGATTCTGAATGCTTCTGACACAACTACACCAGAAAAGGGCTGTGACATCTGCTTGGATTTTGGAAGAAAACTGTGGAATTAAATGTTTATTTAACCTATGTTTTGACCTTTCTACCACAGTGAAACATTCATCCCCAGAAGAATCATTAGTTGACCACTGCAGTCTTCACTGTGATATACCAGAGTCCTCTTAATTAAGGCAACAGCAAAGCAGAGAAGAGCCATTTATTATGAGAAATGACAAACAGACAAGCATTGACAGAACAAAAATGGAGGCCTTTCCTTATGAGGCCTCTGTCTTTCCAGCCTCACTACCTCCAGACTGAAAGGGAAGAACTGCAATGAACACAGTATTTTAATCACTACAGAGAATGTTAAGGTCAGGGTTAACTAAAAAATTGAATAAACATTGATTTAAATTAAAAATAGTCTAATTAAGTATTGAGAATGTCTTTATTTCCCAGAAGTAAGTCGTGGACAAAGAGATTTACTGTCACTCTCAATGCTTCCAGTAAGGCAAAGTGAGGCTGTAGTCACCCTTTTGGGAAGGGCAGGTATGTGAACTCACTATGGCCATGCTTAACTGATAGCACTGTGAAACAAATTCTGCCAGCAACAAAAGAAAAGCGTGGCCATTTTTAAGCATTGACCGCAGGATGCTGATTTTTATGACAGTTATTATGCAAATATTTGGAAGTTCTTAAAGTTATAATGCAATTTAGATAGGCAATTTGGATTAAAAGATATCTGTACTATCACTGATAGGTACCCACCTTAGGCAGAGGCAGCTCCCAGTCCACCAACAAGAGAACAAATGGAGAAAGTGGCCAGTCACTCTTTTCCTGGGCATCTTCTGTTTGATTTTAATCCACTAGAGATAAAAAAGTCTGTAAAAATCTTGACCAGTCAAATGTCTACTTTTAATGAAAGAAAATTTTTTAAAAAATCCATGAACATGGAGCAAAAAAAGGTGAAGTGTGGAAAGGATCATCTATGAGTTATATTGGTAACCTGGGAGAAAGGAGGTGGGAAGAACTCCTTGCTCTGCTACGAACTTCCTTTGCTAAAGCAAAGGGACCTCAAGCCTGCAGTCCTAAAGCAAATGGTACCATAAATAATTTAAAGGGAGAAAGAAAACAATAAACATTAAAACTTAGAAACACAGTTCTACTTAACATCTGATTTTTGTTAACTAATGTACAAGATGTTTTCAGGCTTCAGCACTTGGTTCTTAAAGCTCTGGTTTGCATACAATATTCTTTACAAAATTTAAAACCACAGTCATAAAATTACTATATGAATCATTTATTAATTACTTAGCAATATTAAAGTAAAAATATAGAAATTAAACTTATTTCATTTCACTCACAATCTCCTTCCATTCGCTCTTTATACCAGCAATTTTTCCAGCTCTGAAGATGGTCTCAGGATGTCTTACACATAAAATTACAAGATCTATGAATAAACTCTGGCCTTTCTTTCTTTCCCGGAGTCATGCTGGCATTTGCACACTTTACACACTTTTGATAAAGTATAAGAATACAGAATCTCAGGCTGCTAATAAAAGAATTTTATTCTCATCATTTTAGAAGCTACTTTTGCTTAAGACAAGTTCAGTACCTGTGGAAGAACTATTATCTCTTCATTCTTATGAGCCAGCAACCAGCAAAGTCTTTTTTCCATGCTTCAAAGTAGCTTTTTGGACACTTTTCATAATAGAGCATTAATATCAACTTCAGCTGGTACATTTGCTTGAAAAAAAAGTGTTACGAGACTTATTATTGTAAATCTTGAAGTTAAATGAAGCTAAGAAGAGGCTTTGTTTCAAAGTCCAGAATGGTTGCAGGAGTTTAACTGGCAGTCATGGAAGAACAGTAATCACTCAATTTTCCAAACTATCAAAAAAAAGAAAAAAAAAAAAGAAAAAAAAATTCTTTACCTTCCAACAAGGCTTATGTCAATAGAATATCTTCTGACTTAGTTCATTAAAATGCTTCCTTAAGAAATGATTTAAAAGTACAGAATAAGGACTGTGTAAATCAGCAAAGTGATTAATCTGTTCAAAAAGCCAAATATAACTGAGGCCACCTGTGTTTTCACTGCCTCCATTCCCCCTCCCCCTTTTCTCCTCCTCCAACAAGTTCTTAGTCTTGACAGAAAACCAAAGCAGTCCTACACAGCCACACAGTGAGATCAGCAGACTCCACAGGTCCAAGCCGTTCATCCCTTTTGTCCACCCACCTGTTTCCACACCAGACCTGCCTGGTGCTCCACAGCCCAGCTTCTCCTTGGGGCTTCAGCTGAAATGAAATTCAGTTCCAGAGTTGTTGTGTATAATATAAGAATTGTGCTTGCATAATTTTCTAGTAGAGGCAAATATTGTATTATATGATAACCTATAGCCCACTGCTGGCTGGACTTACACGATCTTAACCTATTTTGCTTCCTTGAGGGGACTAATCCTCACGTAACATCTCTAAGTGCATCCACATTAAGGGATTTGGCACTTGAACTGTGCAGTACAGGTCGTGTTGCTCACGCTTCCTCAGAGCCCTGGTGCAGGTTACATCTGTATTCACTGCTGCCTTCATCTCTGGGCAGTTTCTATCCACTGCCTCCCTGGCTGCAGACGTAGCTCCTTCCCTTTAGTGCACTGCACTAAATATATCTGTATTCACTGCTGCCTTCATCTCTGGGCAGTTTCTATCCACTGCCTCCCTGGCTGCAGACGTAGCTCCTTCCCTTTAGTGCACTGCACTAAATACATCTGTATTCACTGCTGCCTTCATCTCTGGGCAGTTTCTNTCTCTAAGTGCATCCACATTAAGGGATTTGGCACTTGAACTGTGCAGTACAGGTCGTGTTGCTCACGCTTCCTCAGAGCCCTGGTGCAGGTTACATCTGTATTCACTGCTGCCTTCATCTAGGGATTTGGCACTTGAACTGTGCAGTACAGGTCGTGTTGCTCACGCTTCCTCAGAGCCCTGGTGCAGGTTACATCTGTATTCACTGCTGCCTTCATCTCTGGGCAGTTTCTGTCCAGTACCTCCCTGGCTGCAGACATAGCTCCTTCCCTTTAGTGCACTGCACTAAATACATCTGTATTCACTGCTGCCTTCATCTCTGGGCAGTTTCTGTCCAGTACCTCCCTGGCTGCAGACGTAGCTCCTTCCCTTTTTGTGCACTGCACTAATTTTGTACTCGCAAAGGCACCGGAATGTGTCAGGTACAAAGATGAGCATATCTCAAAGTTTACTGTTCCAGGAAAAAATTAACTTTCTTGCCAAGCCCTTTATATACCTCATAATCAACAATTTCCGGCCACAATTTGAGGTAAGAGGCATTGACTGGGATGCATTTTGCAATATGGATTTTTGGGATATATTTTATAAAATGTGAGCAAAAGTAAAGAATTTAGCAGGTTAAAAGGAAAAATAATTTAAAAAGTGTAATTCTTTATTTTAAACCAAGTATGTCTGTTCTTTTAAAAACAGCCCTATCTAAAATAAAATGTGAAATAAGGGCAGCCCACACACCATGAAATCCAGCATCACAAAGTACAGAATATACCAGTAGTTCAGGTTTGCTGCAGAAATTTCAGAGAAAGTCAAAACACTGAACTGGTGGGTGTTACTGAGTAAGTGGATGGAAATAGCATGTGGAGTGCTGAACCAGCTCCTTACAGCAGAGCTTCATCTGCAGGTGCAGAAAGAGATTTCTTCATCTGAGTTTAGTCAACAAGTTCATTTTGATGCCTGGTTCATTAAGAGATGGGAACCAAACACGGATTTGAAAAAGGAAGCCAGTTTGATTTTCCCTTTTCCAAACCTTGTGCAAAATCGAGGTGTGGGATGCTTAGCTCGAACTTGTGGGAGGATGAGATCTGGTAGTATGAATATCTTGGAAGTGGGAGGAGCTAAAACCGAATTTTCATTTCTCATTTTTAACGATTCCTTTGTGCATTTTAACCGAATCCCATCAAATGTAACTTAAGAGAAAAATCAGTTAAAAGCTCACAGCATCTAATAAACAAAATAGTACTTGTTGGATTAAAGAACAAAATCAGGAGTTTGAAAGGATATATGTTCACATATCTTAAATCAATGACTACTGCAGTAATACTGACTGTCAAAAACTAACATCATGCCAAGCACACGGAATCTGCTAATTAAGAATGTAATTAAAAATTACGAATATAAAATAAATTATGTAAACTAGTATTTCTGGCTTACCATTTTAAATCATGAATCAATTATTTAACTCTCTTGTTTAAGCCAACAATAGAAAAAGGAAGCAGTGAGAACAGTATTTTAACTTCTGGCATCAAATTTACATACAAATAACCATTCTCACGTCTATGTCCTTGTTTCTTCAAGAAAGAATTCTGATGTTTATTTTCTTCCAGTAACATGCCAGCATTTCAGAAAAGGCTAATCAATTATGACCTGCCTCATATTTCACATCCTTGTGTTTGTTCCAAGGATTGAACACTGACACAGCAGTGGATCTCATGACTGCTTTCCATCAGGTATATTAAACTGATTGTCAATTAGGTCATGCTTTCGGGCTGCAGAGCAAAGACTTCTCACACTCAATTCTTTAGAAATATGAGTTAGAAAACTGCAACTTTCATTTTAGTTTAACCCTCCCCATAACTATGTTGGATTTAAGACAGTCTTTCATCATTAATTTCTGCTGCTTTTGTTTGCAGATTTATTTTGATGTTGTTTTTTACTAATAATGAGGAGAGCAATCCAATTCTGAAGAACTTATGTCCACGTTCTGTAAAGTTAACACCTCTCAGGGCTCATTTTACCCTCTCCTACCACTAATGACTAGGCATGCCTCCATTTCCCAGCTGAGAACACTATCAGTTTAAGTAACAGTTTAAGCTTATACAAATAAAGTTTGGAACAAGGTCATTCTGGTTTACCTAGGTCTTAAACAGCACCTTTCTGCCAAAAGCCTAAATCAACACCACCATAAGAATCCATAAGGATTTCCTGTAGCTCCAGAGACTGTTTTACCACAACCATTCCTGTCAAGCCTGATTCATACCAGAAATCTTACCCAGAAGTCAGGTCAAAACACTTTGTTTAGGTGTCACCCTTCAGTGAACAACTTAGTCCACATCTACATCTGCTCTCCTTGGCTCAAGCCATCACTGTCCACGCTTCATGCCACAGCTAACGCCTTTATCTGTGGTCAGTGACCTAGAGGGAATACTGCTGGATTTATTAAGGAATGACAGACAGACACACGGTGAGGTTTGAACATTAGGGTCATTGTGGTTTCATTTATCAGGGAATGTAAGTCAGGACTAGCTCCTATTTCTGGCTCCAGAGCTTGCTCTGGTATCTTGGGCCAGAAAATTTAGCACCATGGACTGCCATGCATGTCCATCCTGACTATTTGGACTGGTAGGGAAGAACAGAGATTCTTACCTCTACAGGAGATCATCAAGGATTAGTGTTAACCCAGCAGCACCCTGTTCTGAGCTGGAGAAGCTGAGCACTGCCACAAGTCAATGTAAATATTTTCATCATGCCCTGCATGAAGGCAAGTTCTGAAAAGATGTATTGTAGCAGCTGCAGCAATTCCTGTACCAGGCTTCTCTCTGTTTGCCATGCTACTGATTCACTGGTCCATATTTTTCCAGGAAATCCCACTTTTTCACACACCCACTTCCAGTGAAACGTGAGCTCAACAACATTTGAGTAACAGTTAAACTTTTGAACCTGTTCTGTAGGAGTAGCCTAGAACTCAGCACAAACACTTGAGGCCAGACTGATGTGTTCAGGTTCAGTCCCCACTTTATTTACAGGTCACACTGGACTGGGAACAAAACAGCTTTTAGTCCTTGTTATGCTCTTATTCAAGCCAGCAAGGAGCTATGAATCAAACAAAAAATACAATGAATTGCTATCTCCTTTTTCCCAATTTTTCTCTTCAAAAGGAGTTTTCAGAGTATTTTTCTTTTTGATGCATATCTATGGTAATGGCCAACTGTTACCTCTACATACAATATATGAAGAAATAACTTAGATTTTACTACTCAAAGGTAAACTCAGTCAAGGCTTATTCAAAAAACGAGATTCCTTAGAGCAAACTACTTATGTATCAATAAAAGCACAGCAAAACCAAGTGCTAGGGGGTAGACAGGAGCACAGAACTTCTCAGCAAACTGATATTATTTCCTAGTGACAATGTGGATCTGGAACATAAGCCTTTAAAACACTTAGCCTTTACTACTTGCTAGATATAAATTGCAAGAAACCCAAGCCTGCAAATGCTATAAAGGACACATAAATGGTCCCTTTTTTGCCTAACAGGAACTGTTTTTAAGCCTAAAAACTGATACTTCACAATGCTACCATTTAAAATGTCTCTTTGGCGACTCTAGCTTGTAAAATTACAGGAACCTTGCAGAACACGTTACAGGGAGCTGTGTCTATCTTACCATCAGCTTGTTGAGTTTGCCAAGAAGCTGAAGTAGGGAGCAGATCATGTTAACAGTGTGAATCCACCTGGAAGACTCTAGAGAACAGAAACTATCTACTACTGTAATCTGTGATTTGTGTTGTGGAGGAGGAATTGGGGAGAAAGTCAAAAGACATCATATTGAAGAAAAATAAGATGCTGAATGTGAAGCTTTGATCCTTTTTAAGGTGACAGAAAAAGTGCCAGGATTTCCTATTCTAATCATGAGATGAATTATTATGATAATATACCCTTGCCAAGAGAAAGATTAATGCAGTAAGGACCACAGCAAATGGCTGTCAGAGCTGAACAGTCATTATACCAAAAATGGTCTCAGAAAAGACAAAGTAATCTAAATTCTTATTGCCCTTCCACTCAATGCAGAGATGGGAGAGACGGCTGCAGAGAGGCTGCATGCCAGGGACAGTAAAACAAATTCAGAAAACCAATCTCATCTATCTTGAGATCTTTTCCCCTAATGTGGTGCATGTTGCCTCAACAAACAGTAGGACAAGGTGTTTGTGCATAGGCAGTACAGAAAGTAGATATGAACAGAACAAAAATCACCTCATCTAGCAGGGAAAGGCTTCTCCCTCTTTTCAGACAGCCTGGTGTGTTTAAGGACAGGCAACATGAGATGCAAGCCAGCAGAGTTCCCCTCTGCTGTGGCATGACAGCTCCATTTTCATGATGGGATTCCAGAGAGTATTTACTGCTGCAAGGAAACACTAAACTAGTTTGTGCCTCAGTCACACACCTGCCCTCACCACCGTGGCCATGGTGGACATTTTGCAGCTCCATGCAAGGTGGTTCCACAGAGCAGGGTTAGAACACTTCAAACTGCCAATGCTTCCCATAATGAAAAATACTACTGTTATAAACTAGGGTTGAATTTGTTGCCAGCATAAAGGAATCCAGGTCATTTGTGCCAGCATAAACTGAATCCTTTCTTTTCCAACCTGCAGTCTCCTATGTTCCTTACAAGGAAAATCATACACAAAGTATAGGAGACCACAGAAAACTTCCTTTCTTCAGTCAAGTAATTGCCACCGAGTGACCTAATGGTGAACAATACAGAATGATTTTGATTAACAGAATGTAATAGAAATAGTGGTTTCATATAACCTTTCAGTCTTCAGTGCTGTAGTTAGGTCCTCTATTAATAGAACTGTCAGAAAGTGTACTCATGCCTGAACTGACATCAGGTACAGAAAGTTGAGTGAGTGAATTTAGTGCTGGCTTAACTGACATTGTGAACAAAGCCTACTTTTTATTCCTGAAAGAGAAATACCATCCACAATAGTGTCACCTCCCATCAACACGCCTGAATTCCAATCTGGGTAACTGTCTCTTAGCATAATAAGTTTACAAAATGCACTTGCACATGATAGCCTCCTATGGATAGATTGTTTTTGAGGATTGAATGAACCTGGCTGAAGCAATACAAAATACACATACAAAATACATTTAGGAATTAGAGTCAACCTACAAAGGAGAAAGGCTTTCACAAAGACTTTCTTTGGCTAAGGACACCCTTATGAGATGAATTTCAGTAATGGTATTATACACTATGGGATGTCTTCTGTCATCCCAGTTTAATCATTGAAAAAGACACAGATTTAATCAGAACTGCGAGAATATCTGGGAATAGTATTCTGATTAATTGTACTAGCACAGCAATGAAACTCCCAGACTATACTAGGCCTTCCAAATTGGAGCAGAGGAAATGACGTTACCATTGCTCATTCTCTTTCCTTTAGTTGCAAGCCAATTTTGGTGTTCACAAAATAAAGCCCTTGTAGTAGAAAATACAATTTAAAAAAATTCCTTTTCATAAAGGATTTGAACATTTTGGCAAACTGATACAGGATAAATCCCTTTGTAATAATTTCTTTCTGCAATAGAGCAGGGAGTTTCCTGCTTTCTATCACTGGTAATAATGCTTCATCCAATTAGCCAGAAACTACATTTACTTGAGAACTGAAATGTAAAATTAGGGAATCCAATGAAATGCTTAAAGCCAGAGGAGCAGAGTAGCCCAGATGTTTTATTTTAGAATTGCACACACCTATTTATCACAGTATATTTTTCACAGTCAACACGTGAGCCTACAGACAATTTGTACTTTTGTCAGGCTTCTCCTGGCCATTTACTTAGTTCCTTGGGATAAACTATCTTAATTTTTTAGCTCTTTCCCTCTGCAGTGCCTGTCCTCAGAGTTGTAGTCATCCTTCAAAAGCCCTTTTTCTGAAGGTTTTTGCTGGAGATCCAAACCCAAGCCTAGGTTGCCCTTCAGGGATACACTAATGCAGAAAAGTCCTTTTGGCTCATAAGTGTAAGGGTTGCTTTAGGCCTTTTCTCTCTCTTTTTCTTCCCTGGGCGCACCCTCAGTGCAGCGGCACCGTGCTCCAAAGCATCCCCATCACACACACAGACAAAAACGTACATTTTGCAGCAATCCTGTGTGAGCAACTTTTACCCGGCAGCTGGTAACTCTTTTAACCTGTTCTCTTTAGCTGCTCTTTTTAGCTGCTCCTCAAAACCTCCCATATTTAGTGGGTTGGAAGATGGCAGCAGCCTGAGGGCCAGCAGGGCTCTGAGCACAGACACTGTTGTTACTTGTTCCCTACCTCCAACAGTCCTGTGTAGCCTGGTGATGAGGGCAGATTCATCTCAGGGGCTGCTGTACCTCAGCAGAATCTCGATCCAGCCCCTGCCATGGGCAGGGACACCGTCCACTATCCCGGGCTGCTCCAAACCCCGTCCAGCTTGGCCTTGGATGCTTCCGGGGATCCCAGGGCAGCCACAGCTTCTCTGGGCAACTTGTGCCAGAGCATCGCCACCCTCAAAAGGAAGCATTCCTTCCTAAAAATGTCCTTCATGAGGTCCTTTGCAGATCCCAGAATCGTTAGGATTGGAAAGGCTCTCTGGAGATCACCCGGTCTAACCCCTTGCCAAGGCAGGGTCACCTGGAGCAGATGACACAGGAAGGTCTAGGGGAGTTTGGCATTTCTCCACAGAGGGAGACTCTATGCCCTCCCTGGACAAGTCTGTCCCAGTGCTCTACCACACTCACGTAAAGAAGTTCTTCCTCAAGTTGAGGTGGAACTTGTCGTGCTTTAGTTTATGGCCCTAAATGTCCTTCGTGAGGAGATTCCCCTCATGAAGCGCTCTCCTTCCTCCCCGCTAACTAAGGCTTGACTCAGGAAGGGGAGGCAGGGACCTTCTCAACATGGCGGCCAAGCACGGCTCCAGCCTCCCCGCCCCTCAGCCGCTCCCAAGATGGCGGCGCGGAAGGGCCGGCGGCCGGCCCGGGTGCGCCTGCGCGGGCCCGAGTGCGGTGAAATTCCTGGCGGGGGGAGCGGGAGGTGGCGGCGCTGAGGGCTCGGAGCAGGAGGCGGAGGGCGGCTCGGAGCCACGGCCGCGCTGCCCTGCCCGGGACCCTGCGTGCTGTGGCGGCCGGCGCCGAGCCAGACCCCCGGCGGCCGCGGAGCGGACGGGCTGAGGGACGCTCGCCGCCGCCTCTCGCAGCGCCAGGAGCCGCGCCGTCCCCGCTGCCGCTGGGACTCCCTCCCCGGGCAGAGCGGGGGAGAATGACGGAGCTCCAGTCTGCCTTGCTACTGCGGAGACAACTAGCAGGTACCTGGGCCGGCGGCGGAGGAAGGAAGGGAGGGCGGCGGGTGATCCGCCGCGGGGGAGCAGCGGCCGGGCGGCCTCGGAGGGGCCGCGGCCCGCAGCGGGGGAAGGAGCGGGCGCCGGCTCGGGGAGGGGGCGGGCGGGAGTGCGTGTGTGTGTGAGGGGGAAGGGGAGATTACGGCCCCCCCTCGCCGTGCTGTGCCCAGCCGGGAGCCGAGGGAACTAGGCCGAGCGGGGGAGGGGGAGCCCGACCGGCGATTGCTGCCAGGGGAGCCGGGGGAGGGGAGCGGGGCCGGCACGGCGGGGGAGCGTCCCCTTGGCTGTCCCCGTCCCGCCGGGGGAGCGCGGGGTAGCATCGGCCCCCCCACACCCCCGAGCCCCCCGGTGCCAAGCCTGGAGGACTGCTCATGCCCTCCCCTTGCGGCCCCGTCTGCCTGGGTCGGGGGGAGAACTGAGCCGGAGCTCGTCCCGCAGCGCGGGGGATGTGTGCGGGCTGATGTTTGGGGGTGTTTGCGAGGCGCCGGAAAGAAGGGGAGGAAGGAGGCTTGTTCCCCCACCCCCGGACGAGGCACTCGGGGCCTAGGCTGACTCCCCGCACTCGCACCCCTTCCCGCGGGGACCTGCGGTAGCCTCGTCCCGCCTCCCCTTGCCAGCGCCCCCTCACCTCCCGTGCCCGGGAGGGGGAGGCCGCTGCCCCCTTTGTTGTCAGGGGAAGCGGCGGGGGCTCCGCAGGCACCGGCGGGGGGGAGAGGACCGGGCAGCAGCGGGTGCGGGTGGGGGAGCGGGCGGGACCGCTGCGGGGGGACCCGCGGGGAGGGCCGGGGGGATCCGCCGGGGGCAAGAGGGCGGGACGGGCGCGGGGGAGGAGGAGTTGGGGACCGGGGTGGGGAACGGACAGGGCCAGGGTGCTGGGCCCGGGCCGGCGGCGGAGGGGAGCGGGGTGTCAGACGGACTCGGTGTCGCCGCGCCCCCTCCCTTTGTCCCCGGGCGGGCGGCCGAGCTGGCCCAGCCCGGCCCCGCCGAGGGGACCCGCATGCGCGGGGCCGCACAATGCGGCTCCATGTGTGCGCTGCCACACTTAAAGGGAAACGAGCCGGCAGCGCTCCCTTCCTCCCTCCCCCACTCGCACATGTTCGCCGCATCCTCTGCCTGCTGGGCCGGGATACGGCGATCCGCTCGAGGAAGAGCACGGGTCTGCCCGGTACCTTGGGAGAATCGGGTCGCCTTTTTCGTCCCTTACGTAAAAATTGCTTCGTACCCGCTAAAGGAGATGTGTGCCAGGTGTACCTAAACTCGGGCAATTACAGCGCTGGCTGGAGTTGGCCGAGTAGCCATACAAAGGGACAGGGTCACTGAGTGGCACAGGAATTCCCGGAGGAGGATTTTGGCCCGAAACTTCAGTTAATGTCGTTGAAAGCCTGAGGGTGGAAAGCAGCATTGTTAGCAGTAAGGAGATGAGGTTGCATAACCTGGTATAGCGAGCTGGATGGTGTGTTTGTCCATCTCCACCACTGTTTTCTGGGTTTGGTGCATGATCAGTTTGAGAAACTTCAATATCATTAAGTACTAGCACAGAATGTTTTACCCCTTTAAGGTGAAGCTCTTAAAAAAAAAAAAAATCCCATACCATGGCTAAAAATCTTATACTATGGCCTTAGTCCTGAACATCAGCATGCACCTGTTAATGCTCTGGTAACTGCTGAAGTTATTAGTGACACTCAGTGAGGTGTCTGCACGTTCAGATAAGCTAATAACGCTTCGGTTTGGGCTTACTGCAGGAGCTCCAGGTGTGATGTGATGTGAAGCTTCTCTCTCCTGTATATGATCCCTGAAGGGAAACAACAGTGTAGAATAGTTGCTTTCTAACTTGATAAAACAAACATTTGGTAACCTAGAATAGTTGTTCAGGTGTCTGAAATTTCTCTTTTAATCGCTCATTATGCTCCACAAAAGAAAGTTGGATATTTAGCTGAAGTCTCTTGATAGTAAGTATTCAGCTTCTGTGTTGTATTTTTTTTTTTTTTGTCTTGTGAGGTCTTAAGACCTTGTGTAAGCACAGACTGGTTGGATATGTAAGTACATTTGTAGACTACTAGATCTAGGGGTTAACTTCTGTTTAACTTTCTGCTCACTCTTATCCGAAGGCTTTATATGTACTGGTAAAAGCTGGTGAGCTTTTCTAGTTGCCCCTATTACTGATTCAACTGTAGACTGCAGCTATTTGCTTGCACCTTGCAGCTATTGTGGGGGTTTTGTGTTTTAAGTAATATCAATACCTTTGGTATGCCTTGACATAGACTGAAAGAAATTGAAACCATATTAAAAGTAACTTTGAGTGTGCATGAAGTATAATGAGCATTGAAGAAGAATCTCAAAAGTGGAATAACTGACCTGAAAAAGTTGTCACGTATGGAAGAAACTATTTTCTATGTGGCATCTGAACTGAGCTGGCACTGGACTGACACTGGTTTTTCTGGTGTCCGGCTGCTTGAAGTTGCAGTGCAGAGGCTGAGCTTCATGATCTTCCTTCCCTTCTGCTGACTGTCTTCCAAGTCTCAGCTGCTCCAACGTGTCCCTTTGGTTATACCCACACTGTTTCTTCTACTTCAAGCCAGAAGTCACCCCTCTGGTGGTATTTGCCCTGGTGGGACTGGTATTCAGTCTCTCTGCTCCATGCAGTTTTTGCCTGTGTTAGGTGTGGTGAGTCATGGGTTTGTACCTGGGGTTGGGTTTTGGAGTAAACAGACAGTTGATATGAGTTACGTGATCCAAGCTAGTTTAAATTGCTTTACACTTGTGCTTCAATAATGAGATCTGAAGTTGAAGCAAGACATCGAGAAATGAAGGGAGGTTGAAACAAGAATCTGAAACCTGTACAATGGCAGAGCAGTTGAGTAGTGTAAAAATTCTTTAATGGTGAGACCCTGGATTTCTCTTTTCAATGCCAAGAAGAAAAAACAATGGCAGGAGGAGGGAGGAATGTTAAACAGTAGTTCTCAGAGCAGCTACCTGTTTGGTCCCCCATATGCTTTGGTTCTTAATTATGGGGAAAGAAGGTGTCTGGCATGGAGCACTTTAATGAGCTATTTTAATTCCTGAGTGCTTTGTCAAAGTATAGCTCAACTGATGAGGCTACTGCTTGTCAGTGAGATATAAAGCAATGGGTCTTACCAAACAGAGCAAAACTTGAGAACATAACCTGAAGTTGCTCCAGTAAGTGTATAAGACAGACTCCTTTTTTTTTTTTTTTTTTTTTTTTTTTTTTTTTTTTTTTTTTTTTTTTTTTGTTTTTGTTTCTCATTTCCCTTTTTTATATTTTT